>VZTU01019121.1:65860-147838 GCA_013400835.1 Zapornia atra
GGGTGGGAGGCACTTTGGGTGGCGGTGGAGCCTCAGCCCTTTGTCTGCTGTCGGTGGAGGGGGGCTAGACCCGCGGCGGCGCCTCTGCCCGGGCGGCCCCGGGACTGCCCCCCCGGCTGTTTGCGGGGCTTCTCGGGGAGCGGCGGTGGGGCGGCCCGGGGCTCGCTTCCCAGCCCCGCTGCCCTCTGGGCCCCGCGGCCGGTCCCGGGGGGCGGCGGTGCCCCGACTTTGGCAGCGCGGGGAACGGGTGGGGTCTGGCCGGTCCCCCGGGTTTTGCGGGACGGTTCGACGTGGGTATTCTGGTTAACCTACGGGCATTGTGTCTCGACCTTAACCGTCCCTAGAGGCATTTAACTGCTTCCTGAGTAGCCTGCTTGAAAACACGCTCGGTTGGCAGGAGGGTCAACCTTTGTATCTCTTTCGGGTTCCGAGACGTGGTGGGGATGTATGACCTAACCGGGACCCAAAACCCGGGTTTACCGCAGGCTACCCCGGTTCAAGTTCCTGCAAAGCACCGAGGATATCGAACTGTAGAGTTTTCTGCCCTGTTTTTAAATTCAGGCACTAATTTCAGGACAGTTGAAGTGCCCGGCCATTCCTCGGCAGGGTCTGAGCACTGTTTGGAGCTGGATTGTGTTGGTAATAGAATTCAGTATTGACAAGGATTAACGTTTACTTCGTGCGCATTGATTTCACCGAAACGGTGAGCTTTCCAGCCATATTTGCCTGTAATAAACGCAAAGATCTAAACGAACATCACACGCTATTTTGTTTCAAGGCTTACTGTGAGGAACAGATTTGTTCCACTGACCTGCTTATATGTTACTTGGGCTCAGAAAGCTCTTGGCACCCGCCCCGTCCTTCCCTTACACACACGCAGCTGTGGAAGTTGAGCAGAGCTTGGCCCTGGGAATTTTCTGCAGGGCCTCCTGTAATAAATTGACTTGTGATTTTGTCAGATATTTTCAAAAGGGATCTATAAAGCCTTGGTGTGTTTCAGCTTCCAAGTATTATTTAATGTGAAGAGTTCAGCCATTTAACATCAGCCGAGCCCCCCTTTGGCAAGAAGCGCAGCCTTTTGGCAGAATGGGATTAGTCCTGCAGTACTTGTAAACCTTTTAGAGAACAATGCAGGAAGTGGGTGGTTAATGTTTCTTACATTTGAACCAAAGTACATTTACAGAACACCTTTTGCCTTGAGATTACAGGAAACCGTGTAAAGCTAGTTGTGGGAATCATCTTAAATGTTAAAAAAAAAACCAACAACAAAACAAAAAAAACCACAAGAAAAAGAAAATCTTCAGAGTAGGGAGACAATTCTTAGTGGCTTGGTTTCATGTTAAAGGTAGAGGGGCCTGCAACTGCAGCAAGTATTAAATTAAACCTAGCCAGGGTGGAGTTCCCCTTACGGTGGGTATTTATAATCTTGCAAGTGAGTCAGAGGAGAACATGTGAACAATGTGAGCATTATACTTGTCTAACCCCACTAATACATTAAATTGTCTAGTATCCCACATCTGAGTTATCATTCTGGTGTAATGCAAGATATGGTGGAGCAGAAGTAATGCAGAAGAAGTTAAAAACATTTTTTCACCTTAACAAAGAAGAGTAATTCTCATGTTTCCAGATGATCAGCATTCTCCAAAACATGGTGGCCTTGCTTCTCATCTGGCAAGGGGTGTTCTTCTTTTTCACCCAATAGGGGACTGTTACAAATAAAATAAGTAGTGCTAGGCCTGTAAATGCACAATTACTCCTTCTACAGTTCTGAGGAATGGCTGTGAATGGGGAGGAGATGGGCCAGAAGATAAGGCAGGCAATATGAATCTCTGGGACAAGGAACAATGGTACAACTTATTTAGTAATCAGTAGTTTGAAGGTATCAATTATAGGTACATAGTTTACCTGTTGTATATGAATTGCCTACCTCTAGCTGTAGGATTATTTCAGAATAATTATTGCATGTCTGAGGTACACCTTGGATTACCGTATGGTTTATCACTTGTTTTACCTTGCTGCTACATAGATCTGTAGTTCTTCACATCAGTGTCACGCTTCCTGGAGGTTGCCCATCACCCACAGAAGACTTTCTATACTCAATAATAAGGTTTTTAAGCATGAAAATAAGCAGTTGTTTCATCTCTGGTTTCACTCTCAAAGTTTGTCTTGAGGAACCTGTATATTGAATGTATTTACTTTAGTAGCTAGATAATTACAAATAATGAATTCATTTCAGTTGAACACCTTCCCCTTTAAAACATGGGCTTAGAATATCCTACAAAGTGTGTTGCGGATGGGTCTGGCATCGGTAAATTCCACATACTTGTCTGTTTTCTTTCTCTCCTTAGGACACAGACTGACTGTGCAAAGCCATTTTGTGGAAAAACATCACCATAAGTTTTTCCTCATTTATAAGTATATAGTTATATTGGTTTTTTTGCTGAACACTGGTTCTGAAAACTGTCCCATTTTGGAAGCAGAGTTGACTTTGCTCTACTTCACATATAATTTGTTATATGGATTAAAACAGCATGGGGCCCAGACCAACAGTGCAGCCAAATGTTTTTCCCCACATATCAAAAATGTCTACTCCTAATCTCAGGCTCCCTTTTGAAAACTGTTCATAACATTACTAGTTGCTGACCTTGCCAGTGCTACTTCTGGCTGTACATTTTCGCACTCTCTCCTGCTTCCCCCACTTTCTGGCACTTCTCCCTTCCCTCCTGCAGGCTGGGATCCATAGTTTAGATTTCTTCTGCAGGGTGGATTTTGCCAGCTTCAAAAGTGCTGGTGGAGCCTGGCGTGAGCATGTAGTTTCACCCAAGATGAGATAATTGTCCAGACTCTTTGTCGGACTAGGGCTGGTATCCCAGTCAGCAGGTCCTGTGCTGATCTCCCTTACAAATAGAGACCCACCTCCAAAGCAGTTTGCAAAACCACTTCATGCCTTGAATACAGCCCTGGAAGTTTCCTTTCATCTCTGACTAAATATAGAGTACTCATGTGTTCACGGAAATTGCAGAAATATATTTCTATTAGACCATTTAAATGGATGAGGAATGTAAAATTCTGGATACAGTACTATTGCTGTCCTTTCATCCCTGAATTGTATCCTATCTTACATTTATTGATGGGATTTTTGTGTTTTGCAGCCACTTCTTGTTCCTGGTGTTTGTAATCTTGACAGGGAGGGATCCTTTGAGTATCAATGCAATGTTACTACCCCACATCTTGCCTAACACGACCAAAACCGTGTAACGGGGCTATTTACACATACTCAGACCGATACCAAAATTTGTTCAAAGTTTTTCTTGGCAGCACCTGGATGCTCTCTGATTTTTTTGCTAGCCAGACAAGCAGAAATGCATTCACTGCTGTTGGGTCTCAAAGACAGAACAAGAATAGAAACTAATGTTCTACTGCAAGCAGAAAAAGTAAAAATTATAATAATTGTACCGAAATAAAGTGGACTTGATTTGCACTAAGAACAGCATGAAAATTATTAAGGAAAAAATAAGTCACTTGTAATAATATTTGCTGTGGGTAATTATTACTTTGGATCTTCTGCACGTCTGCTAGGAATAAAACACCTTTTCAATACACAAGTGTAATTTCAAGTGATCAGACTTTAACAGACCTTTAAATCAATGTTGTTCCAGGTGACATCTTTTGAAGGCCGTGACCGGAATTAAATTGAAGGCAACAGTTACAGTGTTGCTCCTTACTGATTTTGTTTACAAGATTTCCAACCTGTTTTACAATTTGGACAGTTTATAGTGCTTACATATTTATTCATTTTAAACTCTCATGTATAGTGTAAATGTCAGGGATCCACCCAGTGGGAAAGGAGAAAGCATTAATTGTTTAACTCGATGGTGGCTTTCTGGACAATTGTACTAGATGAACTTGAGTTTTTCTCATAGCTCCATGAGAATTTTTGTGGAATTTGATGAATACTCACAATGCCAGTGAAACTCATTACATTTCAAGAGGATCTATCTTAATACAATTTTGAAAAAACCCAAACTTAATTACACAAATCACACATCTGTTTGGAGTGTACATGAATTACCAAAAGCAGAGGTAATAGAAACATAATGACATTTTGCATTTTGCTGTTGATTTGTGATACCATTATGGCTCTTAAAAGAGGCATTTAGGGAAGAAGAATGGGTGCTACATGAATTCTGTCTCTGCAGGACCCTCAGCGCTAGCATAGCAGAAGGATGCATGCTATTTGCAGATCTGCTGTTTGCAAATGATGCACTAAGAGTCAGAAAACCACCATTCTCATCTGCAAAAAATAGGATCCATGCTTCCAATCAGACCTTGGAAGCCCTTTTAGAAAAATTCCAGAAGAATAATCAATTAAGACAGCAAATGTTCTTTGGCACTGTGAAGGACAAAGGTTTGTAGGCTCAAATCTGGACTGTGAGCAACCTTGATCACTGCTGAGCATCAGTTTACATATAGGAGGTAGTCAAGAGATAAGATTTTAGTTAAGACACAGCGATTTACATGTACTTAGTGTTCAAAAAAAAGAACAGATAACAAAGGTTTACTTGAAGTGCTTGGGAATAACTGAATACAGACAGAAATCTTGACAGACTCATGGCTGGGCAGCAAACTGCATCAGATACCAATGAAAATATGCTTGAATTACAGAAAGCAGGGGGAAAGCATAAGATTATTTCAATAAAAAAATATTTTAGGCCTTCATGGAAACTTTATGACCAATGGCAGAATTCAATTTGAGATTACACCACCTACATTTAGGTGTCTATACACAGGAACCTACAGTCATGTTTGGTGTCTGAACTTCCTTTCCAGTGAGCAGCAACGTAGCCAGTACAGTGTCTCACCTGAAAGGGGGCTGCCAGGGCTCAATTCGTTTTGTTAACAGTAGTATCTTACACATTTGAATTACCTTGAGAAAATAATTTCTAGCTTCCAGCTGCCTCTCTCCAAAAAGGACACATTGGGCCTGTGTCATACATACTTGTTCCCAACAGATATTTCAGATAGCCTAGGACATCTTAACCAACAGCAGGCACCATTGTTAGGACAACTGAGTTAAGCTACTGTTAGAGCAGTTTATTCATTCTCCAGCTTTCTCCAACATGAATGTGTTGACTAGTCTTCTGTTGACAATAAAAGTTTAAATATTTGTATGTCAATGTTGATATTTAGTTGTCTAAACAAAAGCTTAAAATACTTTCAGAATAGATGTTTTCCTACTATTTTTGACAGAAAGAAACTACTCGCAAAAGTTGTGCTAAAGAGTCGTACCTAATACAGAAAGTAACTTAAAGTATATTAATTGTTGCTAAAAGGAGAGTATTTCTCCTCCATTAAGCTTTATTATCTGAGTACCAACAAATCAAGTTAATCAAACCTCCCTAGAAAAGCAACTTGAGCTGGTGTGTAGGATGTGAAATGTCCTAAAGCCGTTCCTAAGTAATCCATCTGAACCAGCCAGAACCAAGGTTTGGACGGGTTAAGATGTTTGCAGAGGTTGCAGAATGTGCTTGGCTGTTAGCAGGGGGCAGAAGGCCACAACAGTTAGACAGCTTTTGGTATATACTGCAAGACACTAGGTGAAGCTACTGAGGGATGCAGGGTAAGGCTCAGATGAGTCTTCATTTCAAGAACACATCTGTGAATCACTAGATCCACTAGAGGGAAAGTGTGTTTGTCATCTCAGCAGCAAGTTAACTCTCAGCAAATTCTTTGCTGAAGAATGGGAAAACATGGGGAGCAGAATCATACCCATTGTTTCCTGCAAGTGCCTTCCTGTGTATGTAACACACCATCACCAGAAGAATACTTTGTCTTAGTTAATAAATAAAATTTATGTTTTTCATCTTTTTTCCTAAGATGTATTTTAAGCAGTTAAAACTTAACATGTTTGTGTTAAAATGTTAAATATGTATTTATTTACAGAAAGATGTCTGTACTGAGTAAAACCAAACATCTATTTGACTTAATACCTGTTCTCTGAGGGTGACTGAAAGTGCAGCTTATAAGCAAGTAGAGCAGCATGTAGTGGTTTGTCACTATAATGATTTGCATCTTAGGGGATTTCAGAGTTAAAGATCATTTCTGTATTATATGCAAATCTTGATAGATTTCTCCTTTAAAGACTCTTTAACCTCTTCTTTTCAGCTAGCTTTGTTGGTACTTGTACCAAAAACTTTTGGTGACAAAGAATACTACACAAACTATATGGTGTAACTCATTCTCTCCTATTTGAAGCCTGCAAGCTGCTAGCTTCACTTGGTGACCCCAATTTCTTCCGTGAGAAGGGACAGCCCCCCTCAGTCCCTCTCTATCATCTCAGGGCTGCCATGATTTTGTGACCTTTGATTTTAAGCTTCTCCATTCTTTTTAAAGTTGAAGAGTCTTCTCACTGAAGGGTTGGTGTTCCTAATCTCTCATCATCCCAACTGCTCCTTCCCCACTTAGCTGTGTTTTGTGGTGAGGGATTTGTAACTTTCCCCAGTGTTTGCATTGACAGGTCTGGTATTTGGGCTAATGTGATCAGGATGGTCTTGTGTTTTTATTTTCTACTCCTTTCCTAATAATTCACAACATCGTATTTCATTCCTAGTCAGACTGTTAAAATAGATCATAACCAAAACTTTGTTGTCTCTATTGTTCATCCCTCTCATGTACAAATAAATTGAACAATGCAGAATCCTGCACAACTCTGTGAAACTGGTGACCTTTCCTCACTATGAAAATTCACCATTTCCTACCATGATCCCTTTTTCTGCTCATCTGGACTGTGTAGGATGTTTGCTTTCTAGCTCTGTCAGAGTTTTGGGAGTTTGGACTGTGGTCAGCACAATATCTTTTTGTTTTGTTCTACTGAAGTGCTTTAGAAGCCATGAAGAAGATATAGATCAGTGGATTGCTTGGTATTGTGTAGGCTCCCAGTGAATTACCACAATTTTAAACACTTTTCTGTCTTCGTGACTGTGCTGGCAGATAGCTTCCGTGCCTCTGCTGTTACTCAGTCTTCCCAAACCCCAGCAAAATTAAAAATGATGGGTTACATCAATTTTCAGCATTGCTTTGGGGAATTTAGGGGCATGAGGGGCATTGGATAAGAAATTTTTGAGTAGTAGAGACAAACATGGTATTACTCACTGGAAAGAGTAAGAAACAGGTGCTTGGACATGAGTAAATAGGCTCTTTCCCAAAGAACACTGGTAAAAAAATATCAGGGAGATGCCTATCTCTTGCATCATAGGAGGGTCTGGATCTGAGACACTAGAAGATAGGTGAGTGTGTCACCTAACACTGTGGTAAACACATGCCTAAGAGAAAAATATGACTTAATAAATATTCCAACCTCCTCCATTTTTCTGAGTAGTTCTTACTGACTTCTCTCCCAGGAGAGGTCATGGCTCGTTATGATGTGAGATGGGGATGCCATCAGCCAGCAGAAAACTTGGTCATTTAGATATTAAATAACTGTTAGGCTGCCCATGTGTGCTTATGGATTGTCTTGTGAGCAAACAAAGTTTAAAATGAAAGGTTGAAAGTCTAGCAGAAAAGAGAAACAGGAAGTATAACCAGTAAAGAAGAGAGCTCAGGGTAAAGACAGAGGGAAGATGTGGATAGAAAACTGCATAATATGATAGAAGAAATCACTGTTGCTATAATGACATGAAAAAATAGCAGACAACTATTCAGGAAATAACAAAAGAAGAAGAGAAATAGTGCCTGATGTGTAAAATTGCATAATTTATTTTTTTAATTACAAAACATTCTTTTACAGGAGTATTTTACTGCCCGTAATGGCTAAAATAAGAATGCTAGATTAATGTTTTCAGGCCCCAATTCTGTTTTGAACAATTGTAAAACAAACTAAATTTTCATCTTGACTCATCTCTCAAAATGGAATTTTTTCAATTATTTTTATTTGGAATTTGTATTTCTGAGACTTTTGAAGCTTATTGTAGATTTTTTCACAATATTTTTCCCCACTTCACATATTATTTCATGATCAAAAATTCTCTGCACTCTAAATCTCATCTCGTAAATGGGTATTTACGCTTGGCATTGTATACATGAGTAATCCCCAGGCTTCTGATTCTTCTTGGGCTTGGACATTTTGCTGAGTCTCTTTCCAGCAAGCCAAAGTGTTTACAGCCTTATAGACTAAGGCTTCACTTACAGAAAAGGTCAATTTATGTAGGTGACATTTAAAATCTGTATCACACAAGCTAAATATTTACAGTTGGTTGTCTTTCTGGAGAAGTTTATGTATAAAAGTAAGTTAATATTTTAAGTACTTGTGTGTATGTCTGGTTTTATATATACATATATATATATACACACACATGCTATACATATTATGTGTATGTATGTGTGTGTATATATACATAGTAAAATGGAAACAACGGAGCCAAATTGTCTTTATCA
The DNA here is from genome assembly GCA_013400835.1 of Zapornia atra. Taxonomy (NCBI): domain Eukaryota; kingdom Metazoa; phylum Chordata; class Aves; order Gruiformes; family Rallidae; genus Zapornia; species Zapornia atra. The sequence goes on from VZTU01019121.1 coordinate 74,294, forward strand.
TTTATTCCATTTGGATTTGATGAAAAAAAAACAACAAACCACCAAAACAAAAATAGCTTTACAGGCATTATTACTGCAAACATGGGCAGAGTTTCAAGACAATCCAAAGAGATGGTGCAATGAGAGCTGGCTGAGCTGGAATGGAATGACTCAAATATTTCCTTTTCCTTTCTTTGCTTACCAGGCTGCCAAATGTGATTTCTTTGCGGCATGGATTTATTACTGTTGCTAATGAGAGTCGAGTGATTCCTTTGAAAAGAAAATTGAGTGGATGTTTAATTTATTGCAAATAGCAAAGATCCTCCAACTCCTTAAAAAAAATGAGGAAGAGACCAATGTGGGCTCTCAGCTTCCTGTCTTTACAAAGATTAGGTGATTGAGGAGTTTGTGCAGTGCCTGGCATGGCTTCTTGAACTCTGTGAAAGTTTGTAGTATGAAAACTGAAATTTGGTGCAAAGTAGCGGTCTCGCTCTTTTTCTTTTTTTCTTTTAAATTTATTTTCTAAGTTTTATTAAGCAAAACAAGAAGCGTACCTATTTAAAACTAGTTGTAATGATGGTGACAGTGTTCCCTTATTTGTTGTGATCTGCTGTTGTTCCGACTTTCAGATCTTTTATTCTCTGTCCAGTTGCCACTCCCCAGATCTTCGGGAAATATTTTTCTTTCAGCATTCTTTCCCCTTAAATCACTTATTACAACAGCCTGTTCATTGCCTGCCTGGTCTAAATAAGGAAAAGAGTATTACTTTGTACACAACATTACCTTAACTAAGGACTGGTTTTGTTAAGCAGGGTGGTGACTGCTAAGTGGCAAGTTATTTGTTAGCCAGACTGATGAATTTAATAGCCTTTTATTAGTCATATGGCTGCCAATTTCCTTCGCAGGATTAAAAATACAGAAAAAGCAGATCCATGCTTGCTTTGACTTCTCTCCAGGCAGTGTGAGCATCATACATAGCTAGGGTAGCATGAAATTCACTGCATACTTCTCAAAACAGTTAAATTCAGTGGCTTATATAGCCTCTGTCCAAGGTTCACTGTGCTCTACAGAAGGTAAATATTTTGGTTTTCCTAGTTTTGGTTGGCTGCTTTGATACAAAATCCCCTGCTTTGATATGTTATGGTGGCTTCTATTTAATTTATGAAATTTATCTGTTTGTTGTGATAATCAGATGGAATCTGTCATTGATATACAAGTCTTTAATATGTTTCAGAATCAAATTCTTTTAATGTTTTAATGGTGGGTGAGGAAACATTTTTTTTTCTCCCCAAGTTTTCAAAAATGTTTTTGAAAATATGCTTGGCAGTGTGTGGCCTGGTGTGTAGATAACTCTAGTGAGCCATTCAAAACTCAAAATAAATGCTGTCTTAAATTGTCTGCTAAGATAATGTAAAAGCTGGAGCAGTGGTGTGATGGTGTAGCATATGTACATTAAAAATGCGTACTGCTGGCAAGCTGCCTATCAGAGTGGGTTGCCTTTTAAGGGCTATTCTGTCACTCTTGGGGATTATAGCTAATTTCAGTTCTAGAAAAAAGTTCTGGTTCGATGGCATTTTGATAAACACCCTGAGAAACCTGAGAGGTGAGAGGATTTTAAGGAGTTTTTTAAAGCACAGACCGAATCATAAAATTCAGATCTTTGACTTCAGTTTCCAGTAAAAAAGGGCCCGGGCATTTGGTTTAAAGTGTGAGAGGAAGGGCAGGCTTTTGTTGGGCAGGAAGAGCTGCAGCAGGACTGAAGAGCTAACGAGAGCAATGTGATTATGCTCACTGAGTAGGTGGTTTGCTCTGGCCGGATTCAAGTCATTAACTTTCTGATTTAATTTTATTGTCCTAGGCAAAAGCTTAAGGAAGTGTAATTGCACTTATGTAGGGGGTAGAATCAGCTAAAGTAAATCAATTAAAATGTTTGCTGGTTCAACTTTTTATGTATAGATAAAACATGTTTTATGTGCAGGTTGAAGACATAGCTGTCAGCAATGTAGATAATTGCTGCCACACATTTATTAAAGGTCTGCGAGGACCTTTCTTAGTGCAGAAACACCTCCTATAGTTTATTAAAAACAATTTTTAAAGCTCAGGCCATTCTTTTTGTCCTAAGCGCTTTATGAATAAGTTAAATCACTTGAAAATTCTGATACATGCTGAAAGATCTTTGTTGTTCAGAGAAGGACAGTTTTGAAAACTTGGCCTGAAAAATCCTGTCCCGGGAGTATTTTCTGAGATGTTTTGTTCTATGGGGGTTTTTTTGTTTGTTTTATGTTTATTTCTGGAGGTTTTTGGGTTGTTTTTTTTTACATATTCTATTTTCTTAATACTTTTTTGATATATCTTGCATGTGAAGAATTGCATCAAAGTAGTGGAAACAAAAGAAATATTGTTTAAAATGTAAAAATCGTCTGAGACACAATATTCATTGAAGCTATCCAACTGAACACCTTGACAAAGTAAGTTAATTGGCAGAAAGCGAGATTTTTAATAAATATTTTTTAACTTTGAATTTTGGAGATAACTGGACATGATTTTAGATGCCTACAAAATAAATTCTTTTTAAGATCTGGGCCCACATGTAAGAAATTTCCAATAGCATCAGGATCAGAAAAACTTGTTGAATGCCTTTGTGGATTTAAAATTTGCTTTTTTTCTTCTTGATGGGTGTATCTCTTATTCTGTAAATTTGTTGGTTTTAACTGCATAGTGACAAAGGTTCAGTGGGTAGGAAATAAAAAGTCTGTTCTGCCCGATGGTTCAGATATAGAGAGGATTTACCCCTCCGGAGACCAGAGCAAGTATATAATCTCTCAGGAGAGATTTCAGTCACAACAGTAGTGTAGTAGCACAGTGTCTGATGCCTGAGGAAGTAGATGTGAAATGCTGGGTTTGTGGCTTGCACTCTTCAGCCTTTTTACGTTGTACTTAAGATGCCTTAGGTATTTGTGGAAATCCAAGCCATAAATTGGCATTTACCTGCCTGTGGATCAGTGGGTGCATTTGTAATTCCGGCCAGTCTTACAGCAAAGATAGTTTAGCTGTGAGTCCAAGTGGGTTCCTTTTTCAGGTGAACTTAAATTTGGTGAATAATACTTGCGGGAAAGATTTTTTTTACTGCCTTCTATATGGCAGTGATCTTAGACACATGAAATACTAGTAGCTTATGAATGTCCAAGACTTATAAATATGTATTTTTGGGTAGTGGAAACATTCTGAGAATCTATTACTGAAAGCTGAAAAGCAATTAGATATATCTGCTTATTGAAACTACGAATTTTTAAACTTTTGGCTGCAAATAGTATTCAAACTTCTTTTTTTGAGTTGAGTATACTGTATATTAAAAGATAATAGTAGTACTAATAGGAAGTAGTATTAATTTATTAGATATAAACTACATAATATATTATATAAAACATTAATATATTAACTATAATTAATTAAGAATAGTAGTATTAATAGAAAATAGCACTTAAGTAGTTGGTCTACATATTAATGCTAGTATGTACCTACTAGTTTCAATTTTCTCTTTTAATTTGCAAAATAGAGACTGTGCCCTTTTACAGCTAAAAACTCTCACTCAGAAACACCTTCTGAGTGGTACTTTTCTCTGCTGAGTGCCAGCGGTAATGGTGTGTTCCTGCCCTTGGTCTTCTCAGTTCTCAGGTGAAAAATAAACAAGAGAAAAATTTTGGTTTCACTTGAATAATTTCCCTGATTTTGTGGCCTGTGGTGTGATGTCCATGGCCACTCGTGTTGGGCCTGGTTAAGAGGTGGCCTGGCAGGTTGTAGGAGGGGAGGAACTGCTTCCCGAGGAATCTGTCAACCAGCCCCTGGGGTCTTACTGAAACAGACCTGTCCTCAGGGAAAACCCTTAAAAATAAGCCAAGTTTATCATGCACATTGAAGGGCCAGGATCTACATATGCAGAGGACTATAAATGCCCCCGCTGAAACCTCCTTGCAGAAAGAAGCCCAAAAGTCCCATTCCATTCCATTACTCTCCTTGCCAGAGAACCAAGAGCCACGTGTCCCCCCACTCCCACTTCCCCAGGCATGGTGCTGCCACCTGGCAGCAAAAGCAGATGTCTGTCTCTGAGATGTTTAGAATGTCAGTGTTCCTGAATTAGTTTTTAATTAATTTATGTGTCCAATTCTGGGTACCCCAGTTCAAGAAAGACAAGGAACTAGTGGAGAGAGTCCAGTGGAGGGCTACAAAGATGATATGGGGACTGGAGCATCTCTTGTATGAGGAAAGGCTGAGAGATCTGGGTCTGGTTGGTCTGGAGAAGACTTGAGCTCAATGCTTATAAATATCTAAAGGGTGGAAGTGCAGAGGATGGGCCCAGACTCTTCTCAGTGGTGCCCAGTGACAGGACAAGGAGCTACGGGCACAAACTGGAACACAGGAAGCTCCATTTCAACATGAGGAAAAACTTCTTCACTCTGAGGGTGTCAGAGCATTGGGACAGACTGCCCAGAGAGGCTGTGGAGTCTCCTTTTTCTGGACGCAATCCTGTGCAACCTCCTCTAGGTGATCCTGCTTTAGTAGGAGTTTGGACTAGATGATCTCCAGAGGTCACTTCCAACCCTGACCATTCTGTGATTCTGTATTCTCCCACGTATCGAGTTATAATGCCAGTTGTTCATTTTAAACCATCTGATTTTCCTAAAGGCATGTTTGTACTTAACTTATGTTTCAAAGATATTTCTGGTTTGTTTTTTTTTTTAATTCTATTTGGCAAGACTGATAAAATATTTTAACTTTTTCCTATTTTTTGCATGCACACATGGTTGAAAGCATTTTCCTTTCTGTTGGAACACTAGGAAAGACCCCTGGAGAGCCCATGGTGGCTACAATGTGGTACTGGGCAGCCCGTGAAGTTGCTCTCCACATGGCCCAAATGGTATTTATGTGGCCTGAATGATACCGAGTTTGTAACTGATAAAGGGTGATGAAAACAAGGATGTAAGTTGATACCTGTTCAAAAATGGAAAAATCAGATTTAATTATGACTTTAAAAATGGCATTGAATTGTGAAGACTGAAGTAGTACAGAATTGTCTTTGTTTAATACTCAGAAATGAACTTCTTTGCCTTAGGAGCAATATGTAAGTGTGCAAAGCCCTTTTCTGTCTAAAAGTGTTCCATGGTTCTGCCTGGTATTTTTAGTACTTTGTTAATTCAGAGATATTAAAAAGTGCTTTCTAATTAACTGTTGCCTTTATACTGCCAATATTAGACCTGCTAGAAAACACACAAGACTAGTAACACTTACCTGGAAATTTCAGGCACATCTGTAATTTGCAACATTTTTCCAAGTTCTTTTTTAAACTGGTCAATTCAGATTTACTTTGAGTAGAGAAAAAAGAAAAATGTGCAGGGAAATAATTTTTTGGCATTTTGTTTAGTTCATCCTAACTTAGCCATGCAAGGTAAAACAAGATGGGTGTTGATTGATTCTACATGTTGTAGGATATGATTAAAATATATAAAGTTTAATATTTGTTATTATATTTGATTTATTCTCTTGATGTGTTCGGTAAGGTAAATTTTTTACTCATGTCTGGGAAGCAGGAGTGGGAAATCAATAGCTCCAAAGTATCTCTAATTGTGTTTTTTGTTTATAATTTTGATATTGATGTTAAGATAGACATAGCAAGAAGAAAAGGAAGGAACAATCTCTGTTCCCAAAGATTCCCTTCAGCAAAAGTCATTCAGTTGGGTACTTTAAGGTTGAATGTCTTCTTCCAGTAGCTGCTTCCGTTGCTCATTGTTAGGCAGAAAGCAGCTTCTCCCAAGAGACAAGAGCTCACAGATGCCTGTTCAGTGGCTGTCTGCACTGATGAGGAATGAGAAGATAAATATGAGAAGATAAATATCGGAGGAGCTCTAACGCAGCCCCGTCACTCCCAGTTCTTTTTCTGAGTTTGCTTTGCCAGAAGCAGGAGGAGTTGGAGGCAGAGCAAGAAAATAGCTCACTTATCTGCTCTGTAGCCTGTCCTTGACCTCAGGAAGCAGAAAATGCATTTCCAAGAGCCACAGACTTTTCCATGAGGCGACCTGGGATTTTCCATGAAGTGGAAGGAAGAGTTGTTGCTTTGTCTGAAACCAGGAAGCCTGCAGCCAAGCAACAGAGTACCTGAATTTTGTGTTTCCTCTTTATGCAAGCCAGCATAGCTTGCCATATTAATAGTCTAATGTCCTCCTCGCTGAGGAGACGCTCTCCCGTGCAGGTATGTTGGCACTGGGAAGGGATTTGCAGAGAAAAAAAGCCATGAAGAAGCTCCTTTTGGGGCTTTCCAGGCTTTTTAAAGCCAGAAAAAGTGGCTGGCCTATGCTAGCCAGCAGCTTGTGGGTGGGCTGCTGAGGTATCATGGGCAGTACAACTGGTGGCTGACCTAAACGAGATGTCAAAACGCCAAAGGTCTTCTCCACCACCCTCACCTCAAGAAGCTGCCCTCAAGGAGCACAGGGATCTGAGATCCTATGGAACTAGATGGAGCAAACAGAGCTTGGTGAGTCTCCTGGGTGTGGTGCTATGGTTTGAGTACTTGGGTGTGTGGGCAGGACCAGCTATGGTTTCAACCCAAGCGAAAGCTGTAGTCAAAGAAGGTCCCATGCAAACATGGGTGTCCAGGTCTCAGGCTGTCGAGAGTGCCAGAACCTAGCAGTTGTAACAGGGGGCGATGGAGACCATACCTATATTCAATGTGACTAGGTGAATGATCTGCTCAGCATGGTGGCTGTGCTGAAGGAGGAGGACAAAAGACTGAGAGCTGTAAGACAGTGTGAGAAGGAGATAGATTGGTGGAGCCTAACTCTATCCTCCATGAGAAAAAGGCTTCAGGTGGTGGCTCCATGAGAAGCAGAGGATCCCCTACTCTCTTGCCACCAGGTAAAGGGAGGGGACCTAAGAGATGGGGCAGAATGCAAACAGGTCCCTCCTTGGACAGGCAAGTGGATCCTCTCCCAACCTCCCTCGCCTTCCCAGTTACCCTTACCCAAAAGGCATGGGACTCTGAAAATTGAGGGCCAGGCAAATGAGGATGGAGACAAATGTTCATCAGGGGAGTCACCCAGGGTGAGTCAGTCACCCCCATGACTTAAAACTAGTTCAATTTAAAAAAGGCATTGCTAAGCCACTCTCCATCATCTTTGAAAGGCCCTGGAGAACAGGTGAGGTGCCTGCAGATTGGAGGAAAGCCAGTATCACTCCAGCCGTCAAAACGGGCAAGGAGGATGACCCAGGAAACTATAAACCAGTCAGCCTTACCTTGATCCCTGTAAAGATGTTGGAGAAGCTCATTCTAGGGAGTCATCTCAAAACATGTGGAGAAAAAGAAGGTTATCAGAAGTAGTCAGCACGGGTTCACCAAGGGAAAGTCATGGCTCACTAACCTGATAGCCTTTTATGAGGGCATGACTGGATGGTTGGATGAAGGGAGAGCAGTGGACATTGTCTACCTTGACTTCATCAAAGCTTTTGACACCCATCTTCCACAGCAGCATCATAGACAAGCGCAGGAAATGTGGGTTAGATGAATGAACAGTGGAGTGGATTTAAAACTGTCTGAAAGACAGAACCCAGAGCATTGTGATCAGTGGCAGAGTCTAGTTGGAGGCCTGTAACAAGTGGTGTTCCTCAGGGGTCAGTCCTAGGTACAGCCCCATTCAATATATTCACCAGTAACTTGGATGAAGTAATAAAGTGTACTCTCAGCAAGTTTGCTGATGATACAGAACTAGGAGGAGTGGCTGACACACTAGAAGGCTGCACTGCCATTCAGTGAGTTCTGGACAGGCTGGAGAGTTGGGCAGAGAGTAATTTTATGCAATTCAACAAGGGCAAGTGTAGGGTCCTGCACCTAGGAAGGAATAACCCCATGCACCAGTACAGGTTAGGGGATGGCTTGCTGGAAAGCAGCTCTGTGGAAAAAACCTGTGAGTCCTGGTTGACAACAGGTTGACCATGAGCCAGCAATGTTCCCTTGTGGTCAAGAAAGCTGATGGCATCCTGGGGTGTATCAAGAAAAGTGTGACAAGCAGGTTGAGGGTGGTTATCCTCTCCTATTCTGCCCTGGTGAAGCCTCATCAGGAATTTTGTGTGCAGTTCTGGACTACGTGGTTCAAGAAGGACCAGGAGCTACTGGAGAGGCGATAAAAAAGGGCTACGAAGATCATTAGGGGACTAGAACACCTCTCTTCTGTACAGCCTGCTCTAGGTGATCCTGCTGTGGCAGGGGTGTTGGACTAGATGATCTCCAGAGGGGTCCAAACCCTCTTGTTCTGTGATTCTGTCTGTGGCATCCTGTAAGAACAAGTATCCAGTTAAATAATAACACCACCTCTGAGTCCATTTGAATCTAATATGGTATTATCTGTATTGGAAGTAACTGGAAAGTACATAATGGATAGAAATATGTTCAGATAAAATCCGCCTCATAGAGGGGGAAACATGACACATAGATTTACAATGAATAAAGGCTTTTGAGTCAAATTTAGATGTTATTTTTAGATGCCGTAATTTCTTCAATTTTCCACATCCTTTGCCTTTTTGATCTTGTCTTGCAAGAGTCCTTTTTGAATTGAAGGAGACAAAATGGGCATTCTTTAGTAAGGTCATTGACATTGTAGATGCTGGATGTTATTAATTGGTATTACAAAGATAATGCAGGCTCACATGCACTGCATCAATGAGGCTTCCAGCCTTGAGGAAAGAAAAACCCCCAAAACTGCAGTGATGGGGAAATCCCACCTTCATACTGGTATATTAGTTTGCCTGCCCAGTCTGTTACATCTTTTGCAACCTCACCCACATCCCTGGTTTCAGCTGTAGGATCTGCTGCTGAGAGTCTATTGCCCGTAGCTCTGGGCTGATACTTGCCCAGCATGGGGTGTACCCAACTGGTTACTCCTGTGGGAGAGGGGTTGAAGTGTCAGAGCTAGAATGAGGCCTAAGAAGTGATCTGACCCGTGGCACTCTGGTGAAATGCAGGTGATTCTTCTGTATCTGTGTGTATTTTCTTCTATAAATGTGCACCCACGTTCATTTTCCTGACCGGAAAGAAAGAACTAATCTGCCATAGAACAGAATTAGAAAAAATACAAAGAATTGTGAGCATATTTTCCTGCTCACTCATATTTGAAGCTTCAGGGTTAGTTAATGAATTAATTATTTAATTAATAGATCTTTAAGAACTGCTGCAAAAAAAAAAAACAACCAAGACAGTCATGCATGAACTTACGCGTTTAACTCCTCTGGACCTGTTAAAAATGGTCAATGCCGCTCTTCATTTAGAGCTGTCTACTTCTAGTGAGCAGAAACTGAAGATAAGCATGCTCAAGGTGGAAGCAGGGTGAGATTATCCCATTTTTAACAGTGAGTGTCGTTAACTACTAGAATGCCTAGCAAGTCATTAGGTTTTACTTGATTCATTTTTTTTTGAATCACTGATTTATATTTTTCTCAAAGGGGTGGTTCAGCTCTTACAGCAATAATTGCCTTAAGACAGGAACTTCTGCTGTGTGTCTTGTCCTGTGTGTGAGGTCAGGGGATGATAGTGTTTCTGGGTTTCAGTTCTTTAGCCTGATAATATCAGTATTTCATTAATTCAGAGTTTAGACTTAAGCATCCCTGTGAAACAAAGTTGTGCAGAAGCATTCTTTATTTTGCAAAATGGTATGTACAGACTAATTTATGGCTATAGCATAAAAACAGTATTTGTGTGGGGTTTTTCACAGAAGTAATTCTCATGACTACTAACTACAAAACCAAACAAAACTGTTACTGCATTTGTTTCAGTGGTTCATGAGATACTGTAAACTAGTAATCTTCCCTTTTTGGTGTCTTTTTTAGCCTCCTGTAGAGGAGAAACTTTTTTTCTTTATAAAATTGAAAAGTACACAGAGAAGGAACTGAGGTTTCACCTCCACCTGTCGTTAAACCTTTAAAAATATTTTGATGTATCAGTAGCTCTTTACAATACAGACTGTGCCAACCATTAGTTCACTCTTTGCTTGATCCAATACCTTAACCATCATGTATTTATGATAGAACAGCACTTGTTCACAGCTATTGTGCCTGATTTTATTTGGCATGGCACAAGCACAGAACAAGAAAGCATCCTTCCCAAGGATATTTCTGTCAAAAATAATCAGTAATGTAGCACGTCATTGTACTGTCAACAACCCTTTCATTGTTTGGTTTTAGTAATGGATCCTCCTGAGAGGAACAGACAGATTTCTCCTTTTCTGGTGCCCTGGGTTATTTCTTCAGACTGTAAAAATTGCAACTCTTTGAATTCTACCCATCCTGTGAAAAAGAGTGTGTTTTGGTTTTGTATTTTGGCTTTGTTTTGCTGTTGTTGTTTTTAAGATAGCGTGATAATTAGAAACCATTATATAATAAAATTTTTAATTTCAAAATTCAGTATTTCTGAATGGATTTTGGAAGACTCTGAAAGTGGATGAGAGTTATGATAGTGCCAGGGTAAAATTTCCGTGTATAGTTCTTGACAATTAAGCCTACATGCCTAAAACTTTGAACCAGCAAATCCTGCTTGAGTCCTGTTAATGGCACTGCATAGCTGGTTGAAAAAATTGGCAACAAGGGTAGCAGAGGGATCTACAGACTTAGTAAGACAATGCTGTATTGCTTTTCATTGAGTTCACATTTAAATGTTTTCCTTTCAGGTCTAATGGGAAAATAATTGTTAGTTAAAACAAATCCTTAGCTTTTGGAGAAGGCTCTATCAAAAGCTTTCGATTCACCAACGCTGCACTTGCTAAATACATTTTTAAAAGACATATAAACTCAAAGACCCTTTCAACAATTCTTGCATATTTGCACAAGTCAGGTATTATTTTAATTAGATAAGTGATAGATCACACCGATGTAATTATTTATATTTCCAAAAGCACGTTTTTATGATCCAAGTGAGTACTGCCAAATGTTCAGCATCCTTTTCCACAGATTTAGATGTTTTTGTGAATTTACCATTTACTTTTGTTACTAAAATTCCAATGGTATATTAAGTATTATTGACTATGATACCAATTCCCTGTGTAAAAATTATATTTAGTTTCCCCTTTAAAAATGCAGTGGCATTATTTTATGTGCTGAGTGTTGATGTACAGGTAATAAAAAAATCTCAATATAAATTAGAGAAAATCACTCATCATATTTAGTAATTAGAATCGGGAAGAATTAATTCAGTAAATGAAAAGGAGAATGATGTAATTTTGTTTGTAAAATAATTGCTAAAAAAAAAGAGGAAGAAAATCTTGGTTCCTCTGGTATTCTAGAAAATGTTATGCGTTCCAGCAGTGAGGATTACTATAAGAAGCGCTACAGCTGAAAGTGGGTTTGGTTTTATTTTTTTAAAGTAGTGGCCTTCTCTTTGTTCAACAAAGTGACACATTTTTTTACAGGGCAGTAGTTAAAGCAGCATTAAAGTGCCATTGACATCATCCAGTTACTGCACTGACTTGATTATATAACCTCTTTTGTGCAATTTTCATGCTCTGCTCTGTTTGAATGTTTTTACTATGCTGATGGCTGTTTTTCATTTCCTGCTGGGATGACCTTGAATAAAAAAAGAATAAGAATAAAGTAGACATAAGCAATGTAGTCTTGCTGGCATTTGCAGATCTTTTGTTCTGTGTTGAGAAACATAGTAGTTTGGCATTTATGGTATAGGTTATTTCTACTGGGCAGTAATTAATTTTCAGTGGATAGGGAAAAAATTTAATGTTTTTCTCTTATTTTGGTCTTTTAAATTTGCCAATGGCAAAAAGATCCAGTTATGACAATCCCTACCCTATTAAAACATTTGAAGAGAACTAAACAAATTATAAATACAATGATCATCCTTTAATTTAAATTATTAATTTAACGTGTTAAAGCTAATAGATCTATGAATCTATTAAACTGCTCCCTCTAGTTTTTAAAGAAAAAGAACTAGTTGCACAGTATATATCATGCACTACCTGCACAGTATATATCATGCAGCTGAAGGAATCAGGTTTTTTTCTCTTTTGGCACCTCTTCTTGTTGCCAATCAACATCTCCTAACTAGCCTTACAGATGAATAAGGGAGTGTATTGTCTTTCACATCTGCATCTTTTTCAGACTTTTTATATATCTCAGTATCAGAGCGATTATACGATGAGACATCCATCCTTTGAAAGTAGTTTGCATTATTCCTGCTGATTCTTACCAAATCAAAGCCACTGTCCCCTTTTAATTTGTCAAATTAAAGCCATAAGGATTTTATTACCATATAGTTTATAATGACACACAGAGGAGGAGTTTTAGCTTTAAATATTTTTCACTGAAGCTTTTAAAAGTGTCCACATTTGGGCAGGGGGGTGGGAATGGGGCTTGTTCTTTTATGGGCTACACTTTGTGTTTGAGAATCTTTTTTTTTTAAAGTTACTTAAGACAGTAGCATTGTTTCAGATATTTCCATTTTGCTGCTGTAGTGATCTTGCTTTTCTGAGGAAGTTTCTCTGGATGTAAGTTCATTCATACCCTAAAATCAATGCTGAAATGCTGGTTAACCCTTGAAACAAGGTAATGAGATACTTACCTTCACTTCCAATTAAAAAAAGATAAAGATTTGATTTCACTGGCATATGTTTCACTATTTTTCTTTTTAATGATGATTGACAATAGAAATCATTCATGTGTCAACATTATGCTTCAAACATAAATATATTATACAACTATGTTGATTTCATCTATGTTGCCTTTTACTTGTCCAAAGATATAAGATACACAGATATTTTAAATTTAAAGTATGAAATCAGATGTTTTCATTATGATGGACTGGTATAAATGCATATCTTCTAAACTTGAGTTTAAATGCATTGTTCTGTTTCACCGATGGTAAAATCTGATGCTTTGGCTTTATTCTGTCTTGACTGATACTGCTTCTAGAGAAACTTGGTAGTCCTACATTTTTTTGAACTCTTTTTTGTTTGTTTCACCTAGTCTGATTCTCATGTAGTGTTTTCATGAATGTTTGAATGTGACATACTGTATCGGAGAGCAGTACACTGGAAAATGGTCCTCCAAAGAGAATTTAATAAAGTGTAACACTACGTTTGGTTTGTTGAGTTTGCATTATTAAGCAAAATAACAGAATGTTTTCAGTTTTGGACAAGAAAAAGTTCTGACAAATGCTGGGAAATGACTGAATGATTAAAGGGGTCTCCTAAAATTCAGAAATATAGGTGATGTAGAGCAGCAGATCTACCCAAAAAGTACCAAGTAAGACATAGTCTCATGTCACAGAATTATTTCGGGTCATTACAAGCCACGAATGCTTGGTTAGGCTAGCTACTTGTCCTCACCCTCAACAGTAAAACCAATAACAAATAAATGTATTATTTAAAATTTATTCTTGAATCAGAGAAGGAAATACAAATGATAGCCTATTTTTGCACTGACCTTTATAAAAATTAGGAGGGCTATAAAAAGGGGATGAAATTACACACTGTGCCTAAAATTTTCCATTTGCATATAAAGTTCTCCTCTCAAGCAGTTTTTAATAATAGAATAGAAAGTAGAAGGGGCTTAGGGCAACCTGGTCTAGTGGAGGGTATCCCTGCCTATGTCCGGGCAGTTGCAACCAGATGGTCTTTGAGGACCTTTCTAACCCAAACCAATCTGTGATTCTATGATTCTATCCACAACAATCTGCATTCTGACACCTTTTGAGGTACAGGACAGGAATACATGATGTTGTCTTGGCGGCCCTATGTTTAATCATTTTTATTTAGAACAGTTCATTTTTTTTCACAGTTTGATGGAGCAACAGAATCTTTACAAATTGAACCTGTATGAAAAGGAAACTGAAGTAAAATAATTTTAAAAGTACATTAATAATTTGAAGTACATTAGGTCTAATCTTTTATAAAACTCCTCCCCTTATGTTCTTTTGCAATAATTAAAAAACAAAAAATAAACCTGAAGTTACTGGATTTTTAATAAAATTTTCAGGTTTTATTTCAGTGCATGGTTTATTTGGAGAAAACAGTCCCTTCTCTAAGGAGGATTCCTAGATTTCAGAGTGGTATGAAACTTCTTTAATTGACATTTAAGTTGCTTGATTTTTAATTTGAATATATTTGAAAGCTGTATAGTTTACTGTATATCCTTTATGATGATCATACTCCCAAAATTTACAATGCCTTTTTAGTATTTATTGCTTTATTGATTTTATAATATTTTTCTTTGTAAGCCTGCAATGAAGTTACGTGCCCAAATGTTGTCATTCCCTATCAGGTTTTCTTAACAGAATCCATGGTTTTCATTATTACTTATATATTTATTAATTATTTCATTATTATTACTGTCAATATAAACTTTAAATAGGGCGTTCCGAAGTGCCAGGAGCTGCCATGGGCACATTGGATTGCATGCGATAAAAATATTGTTAAAATTATTTTTTAATGTTAAATTAGAAGTATTATTAGTTTACTGTTAAGAAAGGGTACTTTAAGGGTGTGAGACAAGTGGACACAGTTCAAATAAAGATTTTATCAGGAACAGAATTTAATTTTGTCTAGACAAAAAGTACCCATAGCACAGCTCATTTGCTTTGTCACAGACAGCATATGAATATTGTATTTATTTATATGCCATACATCTGGATCTTAGAATGTCATGTAAAACCTCGTTCACATGACTGCACATGGGAAGTCTGCTGAGCAACTGTGCCCTGTTTGCTGTGTACTGCTAAGCACCCTTCCTGACCCACAGCTGTTCATGGTGCTGTGGGACCCCAACCATTCCCAGGCACTGGAATGCTACTCTCAGAGGCATCCAATTGCTAAATTGTCGGCGTGCTCCCTGGCACGTTCTTAGCCCACGCAGCCTTACACTCTGCTGAGCATTTCCTGGTCATGTTCCATGAATTAGCAGAGACCAGATGATGCGGGGCCAGGAAAATAATCCTGAGAGTATTCAGTTTACTTGGGGTCGTAAACACGTAGTTTCAGTTGTGTTTTTCAGGGGAGATGTAATGCTTCAATGTGATGACCTTAGCTTCTCTGGAAGCCTGTATGGCTGAAGTATAATTTTAGAGCACAAATCATTAGGCTGTGGAGGGTTGCAAGAAGGAGGAAAATGGTAATTATTATCTTTTGTGGTTTGACAGAAAGAAAAGTTTTAGGGCTTTATGTGGAAGCTAAATTTCATAGACATGTGGCTGTGTTTGAGAACATGGGCTAAGAGATAATGCGGACAGCAAAATGTTTTGGGAGGTCAGGCAGATTTTCTCTGAAGGAAGCTGCTTAGGTACAGGACCACAAGCTGAGAGAATTCAATACAAGAAAGCAGCTCTAGCATACTCTTCATTAAAAGTATTATTATGTTGCCTAGGTATAATTTTAAGGAGTAAATATTTTCACTGTGGAGCACATAATAAAGGAGACAATCTGAATTAGAAGTTAGGTATACCAGATCTTTATTTGAAGAAGTAAATGCATGATGTTTAGGTTTGGGTTATTATGCAAAAGTTATTCCAGTACCTTGGAGTCCCATGCCATCATAACTGCTTGCATAAATTTTATTGGTTGCTTCATTTATTACTTAGAGATTAGGAAAAGGAAAAATGACAGTCAGCAACTGGGGTGGACTCCCTCAGTCTGCTGTTTTAACCTGTTGGTGCACCCTAGCTGGTCAGTGGAAGCCAGGCTCGCTGAGCCGTGAAGCACAGCCGGGATGCATTCAGTTTGTAAGGGCAAAATGGGGAACAGTGAAAAAGGTGAAAGAGATATGAATGGGCAGAGAAGAGGTTTTCATGAGTAATAAGTCATGTGGTAGCACAGTTGGTCAGGAACTAGCCAAAAAAAGAAAGGGGTGGGGGGGAAAGAAAACTCATCATGCTGATTGACCGCACATTATTTCAGCAACACAAAGTGCCTTTGAAAGCCCGGATCATAATGGCCAGCTTGAGCTACCACCACTCAATTTGCAGGCTAACACAGACCTCATTCCTGCTGTTCATTCTCCGTGGGGATGTTTCCCTGCTCTCCAGTTACTGTTATGCTTTTGCTCTCTCCTGTCCCCTGAAATGCAGTCCATTCTCTTAAACTGGACATGGGGTTTGTGTTGTGAGAGAATGACGTTTTAAGCCTCAGAAATGGCGCTTGTGTTTAGTATGGAATGGGATGGCATTGGTGACTGAGACTTTAAAAAAAAATAAAAATTTCATCATCTACTGCAACCTTAATTGGCTTAGCAAGAGCTGGTGGCTGTCTGGTTCTTCCCTGTCTCGCTGCTAAGTTAATTATGTTCAATTCACAGGGATTTAGTACTTCAGGCTTGTTTCTGGTCTCAACATCCTCCAGAATAATCACAGCCACTTCAAACTTGCCAACATCTGCATAGTTAATAAGCTTATATTTTTCCCTACCAACCTTGTTAATGCCTTAGAGCAGATGTCTGCCCAATTCAACTTGATACAAACTTCAGTTCAGTAACTAGTCTTTTGTTATCTTTTTCCCTACCGGTTGAATACTTGGTTTACAGAAATTCCCTCTGAATGATATTTCTCTGCTTTGTTTCTGTGAATGGCCTATATCAAAACCCTTAAACCGAGGTGTGCAATGTATACCCTATTTCCTTTATCCACGTGGCTTTTTATCCTGTGACATGGAAATTAAGACAGTTTGACAGAATTTCGTCTTCAGAAATCTATAATCATTATGACTTCTTAACAACTTTTATTTTCTGTGTACACAAAACATATCATGAAGTATTATTATATTAATCTAGAGAACAACAGAGTCTGTGTGTTCTTTATTTTGAGCAGTGTTTGTGGAGCAGTATTTTGGTGGACTTTGAGTTGAAAAACTAGTGAAAAAAAATTGAGTTAACATTAAAGGTGTTACTTTGGCGAAAGAGGTCCCCATTAAAAGTATACACACAGATCATAATCCTACATATTAGTAAGATTAACATTAGGTTTTTTCTCCAATTTTGATGTAATTATAGTACTAACTTTAAACAAAACATAATTAATTCTCATAAAAATATATTTTGCCATCATAGTTTTCTATGAAATATTTAACTTACAGATCTACGATCTCATAACAGGCTGGGTAGATGGAGGGAGAGCAGTGGATGTCATCTACCTTGACTTCAGCAGGGCCTTTGATACTGTCTCCCATGACATCCTGATAGCAAAGCTGAGAAAGCATGGCATAGATGAGTGGACAGTGAGGTGGGTTGAGAATTGGCTGTCGGAACGAGCCCAGAGGGTTGTGATTCAAGGAGCAGAATCTGACTGGAGGCCTGTGACTAGTGGTGTTCCCCAGGGCTCGGTGTTGGGTCCAGTCCTGTTTAATATCTTCATTGACGACCTTGATGAGGGAATAGCATCCACCCTCAGCAAGTACGCCGATGATACAAAGCTGGGAGGAGTGGCTGACACGCAGGAACACTGCGCTGCCATCCAGCAAGACCTGAACAGGCTGGAAAGCTGGGCAGGGAGAAACCGGTTGAAGTTCAACAAAAGCAAGTGTAAAGTCTTGCACCTGGGAAGGAACAACCATTTGTATCAGTACAGGCTGGGGGATGACCTGCTGGAGAAGAGCTCAGTGGAGAAGGACCTGGGGGTCCTGGTAGATGACAGGTTGGCCATGAGCCAGCAGTGTGCCATGGTGGCTAGGAGAGCCAATGGGATCCTGGGGTGCATCCGGAGGAGTGTAGCCAGCAGGTCAAAGGAGGTGATCCTCCCCCTCTACTCTGCCCTGGTCAGGCCCCACCTGGAGTATTGTGTCCAGTTCTGGGCTCCTTGGTTTAAAAAGGACAGGGATCTCCTGGAGAGAGTCCAAAGAAGGGCTACGAAGATGATTAGGGGCCTGGAGCATCTCCCCTATGAGGATAGGCTGAGTAAGTTGGGACTCTTCAGCCTTGAGAAGAGAAGACTAAGGGGGGACCTAATTAAAGTCTATAATTATCTTAAGCAGGGGATGCAGGGGGAATCAGCCAGCCCCTTTTCGGTGGTCTGTGGGGACAGGACAAGGGGCAACGGCTGCAAGTTGGAGCACAGGAAGTTCCGCACCAACATGCGGAAGAACTTTTTCACAGTGAGGGTGACAGAGCCCTGGGACAGGCTGCCCAGGGAGGTGGTGGAGTCTCCTTCTCTGGAGATATTCAAGACCCGTCTGGACACCTATCTGAGTGATATGTCCTAGGGAGCCTGCTTTGGCAGGGGGGTTGGACCCGATGATCTCTTGAGGTCCCTTCCAACCCCTACGATTCTATGATTCTATATCAGATGTACTGGGCTCTAGAGAAAATTTGGGTGCTGTGTTTTATTATGTCTCTAATACCTGTATGCAGAATGAAAAACATGGATTGGGTTTCAAACATGTTGTATTACTTAGTCTTAATAACTTCATAGAAGAAAGGAAATAGTGTCAGGAGTAAACAGTCCCTTTCCATCTTTCCTGTAGTTCCCCTTTGGGTGGTAGAAGGCTGCAGTAAGGTCTCCCTGGAGCCTTCTCTTCTCCAGACTGAACAAGTCCAACTCTTTTCCAACTGTCTTCATGGGAGAGCTTCTCTCAGGCCTCTGGTTATATTTGTGGCCCTCCTCTGGACTCACTCCAACAGCTCCATTTTCTTCTTATGCCAGGGACCCCAGAGCTGGACACAGTACTCCAGGTGGGGTTCTCATGAGAGCAGTGTAGAGGGGCTGAATAACTTCCCTTGACCTGCTGGTCATGCAAGCACGCATTGCTGGCTCATGTTGAGTTTTACATCAATTGACACCCCCAAGTTCTTCTCCTCAGGGCTGCTCTCAATCCGTTATCTGCCCAGTGCATAGCTGTGCTTGGGATTGTGCCAACCCATATACAGGACCTTACCCTTGACCTTGTTAAACTGCATGTAGTTGTACAGTCCCACCTCTCAAGCCTGTCAAGGTCCCTCTGGATGGCATCCCGTCCCTCCAGTGTGTTGACTGCACCAGATGGCTTGGTATCATTGGCAAACCTGCGAAGAGTGCACTCAACCTCACTGTCCATGTCTCTGACAAAGATGCTAAACAGTGCTCGTCCCCATACTGACCCCTAAGGAATGCCACTCATCACTGATCTCCACTTGGATGTTGAGCCATTGACCACAACTCTTTGGGTGCAACCAGCCAGCCAATTATTTATGCACTTTATTATTGCATCTGTCAAATTCATGTCTCTCCAATATAGAGACAAGGATGTCGTGCAGACAGTGTCAAATCCTTTGCACAAGTCCAGGTAGATGATGGCTGATGCTCTTCCCTTTAACTCCATCATAGAAGGACAGGAAAATTGTGAGGCATGATTTGCAATTCGTGAAGCCATGTTGGCTGTCACCAGTCACCTCCTTATTTTTCATATGCCTGAGCATGGTTTCCAGGAGGATCTGCTCCATGATCGTGCTTGGCGCAGAGGTGATATTGACTGGTCTATAGTTCCCCAGGGCTTCTTTTTTTCAATTTTAAAATGGGGGTTCTGTTTCTCCTTTTCCAGTCAGTGGGAACTTCACTGGACTGCCATGAAGTCTCAAATATGATGGAGAGTGCTTAGCCACTTCATCACCTAGTTCCCTCAGGACCTGTGGATGCATCTTGTCACCTTCCATGGACTTGTGTGTGCTTGGTCTCCCGTGTTGTGTGGCCTGTAGCAGATGCCATAGTGATTCCTGTCCCCGTGCTCCTTTTATTCCTGACTCCTAAACCCTTGGTTGGCTCCTCATCCATCCCCAAATGGAGCTCCATGCACTCCGAACGGTCATTGACATCAAAATTAAAATGTTTACTTGAAACATAACAGTTCATACTTTTGGATAATGTAGAAATGTGAAGTGGAATGACATATCCAGTGATGCTTACATGAGGGATCTGCTGTGTCTTCTCTCCATGCATTGTATGACATTCATTGCTTATTTAGAAAATCTCAGCACCTGAGATTCAGTGATTCACAGGCAGCATCTCCTTCTCAACAGGGACATGTGTATATAGCTAAACACAATGCTGTTTAGCTATAACTAAAGAAAGTGCTTTTGTAAAGAATAAATTCAAGCTATGATAATTTGGGCTTCTAAATCTGGAAGTCCTTAGTTCAGCTGCAAGTTGAGTAAGGGGACTGTCCTGCATGTCTACAGGCATTTTAACTAGACATTTATATAAGGGATAGCAGTTTGCATCCCTCATTTGTTCCAGTTGCTGAAATATTTTGATGGAGTTTAATGCAAACAGACCCACATATCTGATCCTTTCCTTACAATGAACAGTAGGCCACATCTTAAACCACTTATGTAGAAAAAGTCCTTCTGAGGCCATTATTCCAGAGCTGAATAAGACCTGATGGGCCGATCATGAGGAGTGGTGCTGAAGTATGTACTTTTTTCAAAAGACTTCAGGCAGCTGTACCCCTCATTACCTACAGGCTCAGCCAGTGGGGTTATACAGGATTAGTCTCCACATGACTTTTTGTCGGCTTTCCTAAGTTTCCTTTGACTAAATACCTAATTCCAGAGAGACTTTTTGATAACATATTACCTCTTAAAACACAGGCATATTCATGTTTTAATTAGGACAGGTTTTGGTGCTGCGATTGAAGTTAAGTCATGTTTATGTCCTACGTTTTGGAAGCAATTGATAAGTATGTGTCTAGGAAGGACAGTGCCATAAGTGTGATCATAGTTTTTCAGATTTTACTTTGCGTTTGCTTCCGTTCTGTTCACTTGTCCCTTTTGTGCCCTTGGTCTGATACTAGGGAAGATGATAGACCTACTGCCCTCCTTCTTTTCCCTTGGTTCCCGTCTTTCCTCACACTCCTTCTCTCACCTCTGTGGCCTTCCAGGAAGCCCATTCAGTTTGCTAACCAGGCAGAAAGCGTCTTTTTTTTTTTTTTTAGAGTTTAGTTGGGTTTTTGGTGGTTTTCTTTCGCGAGTTCATTGCTAGTCCTGACAAGATAGTTAAATGAGTTTCTGAGCTGCTGAGAATATGAAAGCCAGTGTGAGCATGCAGCAAGATGATATGACTTCGAGCCAGGGAAAGAAAGGAGATGGGCAGAGGTGGAAAATGCTACTGAGATGTGAGACTGGCACAGCCTTGCTGCTGTTTCCCCTCATACCTGCACTGCTGCCACCTCGCTCCTGGTCTCTGCTTGCTGTGTAACACCTCGCTTGAGTAATTGGAGTTTCCGGCTTCTTGGAGTTCTCATTGAGCTAAGGATATGGTGGGAAATTGAAGATTATGCAAACATATCCAAAACTAAGAAAATAAAATTCAATAAGGAAATCAATAAGCTGGATTTACAGTTTTTTTATAGCAGGCCAACATAAGGCAGCTAAGCCTCCTTATCCAAAACAGTAGAATAAAGTAGCTTGTAAGTCTTGAAAGCTGTCTCTTTTTTTTTTTTTTTTGAGGCTTTTTCCCATCCCAACTTATCTGAATCTGTTTCACTGTGTTATTTACAAGCAACTTTTAAAATATGAAAGCAAATCAATGTAGTGAAATACAAGTCAACTTCCTGTTACAAGATGCTTCAATGTGGAAGAGAATATCCTTCATGACTGTCCTGGTTTCAGCTGATAATTTTCTTTCTAGTAGCCGGCATGGTGCTGTGTTTCGGATTTAGGATAAGAATAATGTTGATTACTCACTGGTGTTTTTAGTTGTTGCTAGGTAGTTGCAGTGTCTACACTAAGTTAAGGATTTCTCAGCTTCTTACAGCCTGCCAGGTGCACCGGAAGCTGGGAGAGCACAGCCAGAACAGCTGACCCAACTGGCCCAAGGGATATTCCCCAACGTAAATGTCAGGCTCAGCATAGAACTGGGGAAGTGAGCCAGGAGTTGGGGCTCAGAGAAAGACTGGGCATGTTTGGGATTCGTTTTGCCTTCTCCTTTGGTGAAAAGCTATGGTTTACGGGTGGAGGCTGGTCATGGTTGTCACAAAAGACTTGTGCTTAGTTTGGTTCTTCATATGAAAATAAACATTTTTTTAAAAATTTTTAATAGCATGTTTCTTCTTTATTTTACAGAGACCTGAGATTTAATAGGATTAAAGAAATCCAGCCTGGAGAGTTTAGACGGCTTAAAAACCTGAACACGCTGTAAGTTCTTTTTCACTTCTAAGGCCCTTTCCCCTTTTGATTTAATATGATTAATTTGATAATGTGCCAAACTTGCTCATTTATCACAGGTAAGTAGTCTCTCAAATTTTAGATGTAATATTTATATGGATGAGGGAAGGGGGGTTTTAGACCCAAAGTATTGGAAAGCAAACCTAAGTATATGTCTATTAAAAAAAAAAAAATCCAGCAAGAAACTATTTACCTCCTAATGTTTTATTAACATGTTTTGATTGAAGGTATGAAAAAGACAATTACTGTGTATTTTTTTCAAATTGTGCTAAATGACTTTGTTGAAGTTTGGGGTCCCTTTGTTTGGGATGCAGGGGGAATTGGCCAGCCCCTTTTCCGTAGTCTGTGGGGACAGGCAATGGCTGTAAACTTGAGCATAGGAAGTTCCGCACCAACATGAGGAAGAACTTTTTCACAGTGAGGGTGACAGAGCACTGGAATAGGCTGCCCAGGCAGGTGGTGGAGTCTCCTTCTCTGAAGATATTCAAGTCTCGTCTGGATGCCTATCTATGTAATATGAGATAGGGAGCCTGCTTAGGCAGGGGGTTGACCCGATGATCTCTCGAGGTCCCTTCCAACCCCTACGATTCTGTGATTCTGTGAAGTATCATAGAGATACACAAAATCACAGAGATACAAAAAAGGTGTTCAGAGGCTCAGATATGCAAATACGTTGCAGTTACAAAATATTTTACAAACTCTATAATGTTGTGAACTTTCCTATTGTAAGGTGCTCACCAGGACAGGCAGAGGTTTGGAAGACTTTTTTCCTAATGAGGTGCCATTTACAGAGATCTTTGCTACCATATACATTTGTGAAGAAAAGTCCATGTTTTCTAAAAGACTTTTTAGAAACCCACAATAAAAATATTATGCTGTATTATAACTTAGGATCTGTCCTGTCATTGAGGGGTTGGACCCAATGATCTCTTGAGGTCCCTTCCAACCCCTACGATTCTGTGATTCTTTCAAACACCACTTCTGAAAAAAACCATGCATGCATGTTTCTCTTCAATATATTAGCAGACGTGAGAAGGAATTAAGATATACAGTTATTTTTACATTTAAATGTGCATAATTTATGATTGCAAATTTGACTCTCTTCTGGAATACAAGTGGTGTGTGAACTGAAATACAATAATGATATCAGTGACCTTTGGATTGCTATTGCCTATTCATCCTGCAAGCACATCACCACAAATGTATTGAGACATCTTGTACCAGAAAAAATGATAGGATTCTCACCCAAAAGTATATCTTCCAAATCTGTGCTACCACTCACTTTTACCGTACCTCTGTTTGCAGTTGATCCCCAATTTTGAATTACAGTTTCTGTCAGATATCCAGTCTCAAGTTTTAGCTGTCAAAATCACTGATCTAAGATCCACAAGTTGTGAATAAAGTGAGGAATCATTAAGTTTGGATTCCTTTCTCTTCATAAAGCCACTGTATGAGCCATGAGTGCAAATGCGTGAATCTGTTTTGTTCCTGTATGATGTGAAGGGCCCAGTACACATAATACTGCTAAGAAACATCTAGGAAAAGTCACTTTAATGCATATTTATGACAAATTTTTGTTAGTATCAATTTTATCAATGTCAAACCTGTGTGCAGACTTCAGATTAAGATTTTTTTCCCTTTAATCTTCATCTGAGTTACTTACAAAAGCCACATTATTTCAATTTTTAGATTTGGGGGGGGGGGTATTTCTGTCTGTAGTCTTTTGTAATTTTCTCCTGCAAGGTAGTGAGTGATGAGCTGTAAGCACATCACTTAATTTCTTCTAATAGTTACTGCTAAGGAAAAAGGCTTTTTGTTTTGTTCTTTATTAAAGTTTTTCTTTTAAGGCTGTATTACATGGCTGTAGCATGTTTTTGTTCTTTTCCCCTACTGTTCCTCTATGATAAAATAAATGGCTGTTTTTCTTTTTTATAGGCTTCTAAACAACAATCAAATCAAAAGAATACCTAGTGGGGCATTTGAAGACCTTGAAAATCTGAAATATCTGTAAGTTAAATGAACGTAATTTTTTGCATGAATGTGTAACTGAATTTCTTCAGTGGGAAAGTATTTTAATCTGAGATAGTGTTTTATTTGCTTTATTCTGAGTCACTTTATCAGGAGATAAACTGCTTTGAAAATCTGTGAAATTAATTTACTGGGGTGGGTGCAACTGTCATTCGTTGTTTCTGTGAGTAGGTGTTTTGAGATTTCCTTCTACAAGACTGTGATACATGTCCGCAGTAGTTTTCAAAGGACTTGCTAGTTGCTGCTTAGGGTATGCAGCTTAAAAAGACAATTTAAAAAGGCCTATGTTGGAAATTTTAGTGCATCACCTTTTTAAAGGTTCACTGAAACTTTCATACAGGTTTTGAAAAGCGGTTTAAAAGCAGATAGTCCAATATTTGTGTCTGCAGAAGCTTGTAACTGATAAAAGTTCCTAAATTGTCCACTGAATGCTGTATAAATTCACAAGAGTGAATTCAAGTCAAACACAAAATAAAATACCTATAAGATTTGACCTGAGTTTTTATGTCTTCAGGCACCCTGTATATTTTAAGACTAACTTTTCCCATTTTTAAGAAACATATCAAGTGTATTAATTATCCAAATAAACAAAAGGCATCAGAAATGTTATTTTTATCTGCATAAAAGAATAAAGCTGACAAGTAAGTTATCATAGATTCTTGGATCTGGTCTTTATAGTCCACCTTATGTAGTGTCATGTAGAAAAGTTTCACTCTGTTTTCTTGGAGAATTGATCATTGCTTGAATGCTGTACAGGTCAAAAAATGTTCACTTTGAGATTTCATTGTCTTGGAAACAATTTAGAAGCTTACTTTTTCATCTAGTTTTCAAGATTGCAGCCTGAATATTTCTAAGGAGGTGGGAGAAGGGAAAAAAATAAAAATCACATAAATTTGTACAGACTCGTTAACTGGTGTTTCCAAGCTGTGTTTAATTACATCTCCTGGTCTTATTTTTACATGCATTTTCTTCCAGTAAGAAAATTGTTTATATACAACAGGAGAAAAAAGAATATTGACCAGACTGTCCCCAATGAATTATGCAAAGTTCATGATGTTTATGCTTGTTAGAAGGCGTGTTTGTAAGGTGGACCTGGTAGTGGAGTGCCTAAGGTCTGCTAATTGAGGATGGCTAAGCCTCTTTCCATAGTCAACAACTGTGCAGAAATATTACTTGATCCTTACTATTTCTTTGTTTTCACATGCTTGCCTTGGCCTAGCTGTAGTAAACCCGAGATAACAGCCAACTATACACTCGGCTGAACGAAATGTTTAGTTCAATGAAAGAGTGAAAAGAGATAACTCAAATATTATTTGTTTTCATATATGTGTACTAAGTTTATGTCTGCATTATTAAGAGGAAAATACTTTTCTTTTCCTCTTTTTTCCTGGAAAATTTGAATGAATCTGTTCATTCAAAGTACATTCGACTGTAGAGAGCTCTTCTTTAGAACCACCCCCCATTTTGCTAAAATAAAATTTAAGATCTTTTCGATTATTTCAGTGTTTGTATTCTGTGCCACAAAGGGAACAAACTAGGCCATTTTTTTTCCCAATAGGATCTTCTGAAGTAGAAAGTAGTGTGGACACATTGTACAGAAGTTTGAAATATTGTTCATAACTTAATACTATAAAGTTAAATCATCTGGAAAAATTGAGGTTTTGTATGACCTGATCCTATGGATATTTGCAAACCTAACCTGTATTGTTGTGTTTCGTAAAATGAGATCATTGATCTATGACGTTACTTGTGTTCTTATGAGAACTCAAGTACTGAACTCCTGATGGTTCTGAAAATGTATAATCCACTGAGTAATTTTAGAAAGCCTGTCATTGCTCTGTGGCTTAGATTTAGCAAAATGTAAGTAGATATAAAAATGTATAACTACTAGTAAATATTTATATATAACTTTGTGTAAAAATAATTGTAAATATATTGTTATATATAAAACCTGTAATTATAAGCCACTTTTTAGTATATTTATTTTAAAAAAGCTAGTGTCTGAGAGAAAGATGTCAAGGCCCATTCCTATGTCTCAACAGCAGATCAGGTTTTGTACTTTCCAGCAAGTGTCAAAGAAGCCCTACAATTCTTTGTATGATTTTGTGAGGTATATATGTTTTCAGAATTGTCTGTCTGAAGAACAAATTTTGACAAAGAGTAATGATATTTTCTCTGTTTTCTATACATTAAAATATTTGTAATTGTAAAAGTTTGTCTTTACATAATAAAAAGAAAATTACGAACACGTGATTTTTAAAGCTGAAGTTTTAGGAATATTTGTTATATTTTTAATGTGATTGAATTTTTGACAGTTCTATGAACAGTTTTACGAGATCTTGCTGTGCTGTTTGTGGCAGTAATTTCTCTTTAATTCATATATTAAAAGTTGGAAAGTAAGAAATGTAATTATTATTTTTTTTGCTGTGAAACCAAGAGGAATTTTTTTTCTATCTTCATGCCTGTCTGTCTTTATTTCATATATATTAGTGTTGGCAATACGGTTCTTTAGTAAGGATCAAAAAGGCATTAGTAGCTTGGACCCCATCCGTAGTATAGTTTCTTTCTACACTTAAGTGATTCTGTATAATTTGAGGGTCTTATGCTCCTCCTTCTGCAAAAGATACTGTAAACACTCCTGTCTAAAATAAACATTAAAAGTTGTCTTCATATGAGCAAAATAATTGGTAACATGTTTGTAATTTGCTGCTTCTTATGCAAGATGTGTATGTATATATGATACGCGTGGTACACTGAATATATTTAATTGACTTCCCGTGAGTAGGTTAAAAAGAAAGTTAGGGAGGGGATATGGGAAAATAGAAAATGTAGATTAGCAGTTAAAAAAACCTTTCCTGGTAAAGAGAATATGCTTGGTATTTACAGAGCAGGAAACTGGAAGGTAGTGTGAAGGCAATGTGGGAAATAAAAATGGAGAATGAAAATAATTTTGGCAACAACACTGAAATGGAGAGGTGAGGAATCACAGATATGACAACATTGTGATAAACTTATGAAAATGGAAATGAAAAGTGCATGAAATGTATCGGTTCTGGAAATAGTAAATATATGCAAGATTTGTTTTGCCTTTGGTGAATGAAGTAATAGTGGTAGAAGATACATCATAGGTTTGCCAAAGAGCTGAGCTGCTGACTCACATCTCCAGAAATGGGATAAAGTCACGTTCCCTTCTGTGCCTTCTTCCACTGTTGCTGTCATGGTCATGTTACTTTTTTCCTTTGAACACCTCCAGTGATTATGGAACTCATTTCTTTACAATTCATGTTGCTAATTCCACCATCTCCTTTATATTTCTATAGAAATCTCTCTTTGCTATATTTATTTACGTGTCAGGTTTAACTCACAATGCCTGATACCCTATTACTTTCTACCTTTTTTTCTCTCTAGTTCCAAAAAACTGTGTCTGGATCTTACTTTCCTTAATTCATATGACCTCTAATGTAGGCCATAAAAAAATCTAAACAAAAATTATCCTTACAGAGGATCTAGCAAAATTAAAAAATAAAACTACGTTGGGTTTTTTTTTCTGTTTTTTTGAAATTTGGTTACCTATTTGTTTGTTCATTTCCCAAGTTTATGTCCAGTGTATCATTTCTGAAAAATGCTATTTTTTAAAAACTGTTCTGAAAACAGGTAGTAGTAATTCCCAGAATATAATTTAAAATCTTAATACAGTATATCCCCAAGTCATCTTAATCCACTGTTTATTTTAATGGTTCAGTTGTGTAAGAGAGCTTTTAGGTAAATCAAATGATGAATTTCTTTTTCTCTAATTATACTTTAAATCTGTTTTCTGCTAATGTAACTGGCATAAATTTTTGAGAATGTTTTTGTTCAAGGTTAGTGAGATATTTACAAGGATTTACTTTGTAGGCACAGTAGCATTTTAGAAAGACAAATATTTTTTCGGAGTGCTACTTATTTGTATCTTGTGTTCTGTCATCTCTCTCTTCATGAGGCAAATATTTATATCTTCTTTCTCTTAATACCCTCAGGGAAACATCTACATAACTAAATAGCAGTCTGGTTAACACATCTGTCATAGGACATAAGTTTTTGTAGCCTTGGGGTTGCTGGGAGGACATGATTGAGCATTTTCTGATCATCACAGAAAAAGGTGTAAAGTTGAATCCCAAGTGAAGTCCGACCACAGTGGCTTGGAAAGAGCTCCAGAAGGGAACATGATGGGCTGCTCCCTTCCCTGCAGTGTGATGGTAAAAGACTTCAGAGCTGCAAAGTCATTATCCCAGTCTTTCTCTAACCCACCCTTGTTCTTCATTCTGCCTTACTTTGTCTGCAGAAAGTAAATAACAGTTACATGAGACATTCTGGTAAAACTTGTTTTTAAAAGTTGGATTAATTCACATTTCTCTAATAAAATTTTTCAAATGCCTGCAAGAAATATTTAACTGATGTTGATTATTAAAAACATCTTAGCCCAGTCTGGTGCACTGGTCTGGTCAGAAGTTTAGGACTGAAGGGAATAAGAGAGATTTCTACACCGCCCAGTGGAGTGTATTAAGAAAGATAAATAACACTTTAGCTGCTCAGTCCTTGAAATATTCTAAGGAGTGAGAAGAAATGGTTCATTTAAAATTTTTGCTGGAAGATGAAATAGGAATTTAATATACAGAGAGGAAAATTAAGGAGAGATGAAATTGTAATTACTATGATCCTCAAATTAATTGATAAATTTGTGTCAAAACAAATATTTGAATACCCTTGAAATAATAGTTTTTTCCAATTCAATGAAAACCAATTCTTCTTACAAAATAAGAGTAATACATCTTTTCTCTGTCTTTTCAAATGATTTTTAAAGTTTCTACAGTAATTTTACAGGACGGTATTTTTTTCCAGTTTAATTTCTTCAGAATTTTGACCACTTTTAAAACCTCAGAAATTTTTGCTTACTTGTTATTCTGTTATTGGAGGAACTCTGCTTTTTGTTCAGATGAGTATCTAAGTTACTTAAGCACACCCAAGTGTCCGTATATTAATCTGTTGGAATGTCAGCAAACAATGCATAGGAAAACTAAATTTACTACTCCATATTGTCCCCCAAACTTATCATGAGTTGAACATCAGATACCTACAACTTTTTTCCTTGCTAGGTCCTGTTGTGAAAAGTTGCGTGTTGTCAAGTCAGTGTAAAAACTGCCACAAACTCCAGCAGAATCAGTATTTTATTTGTTGCATCAAAAGTTTACAATGCTTTCAATAAGTTACTGAATACTGTAATAATAGAAAAGCAAAAGCCACTACTAATAAAATGCCTGCTAATAAAGCCATTTGTGGTCCAAAGTCTCTTCATCCCTTTTTCACAGAAATCCATGCCTGATTAACTGTGTTTTAAGTCATTTGTCAAATAATTGTGAGAAAGTTCTTACTGCAAACCTGTTCATAACCTAACACAAAAGGAGTGTGACTGACAGTGAATCCCAACAGGATTTTTACTTGCTGCCTCCATGCAGAAATCACAATCATCAGCTAAACAGTAATTTTTCTCCAACACACTCTCACTAAACCATCCTTACTGTTAAAAGCATGATAAACATGAGCACATACACTGATCCATCCTGATTTTATTTTCCTGTAGAAAAGGTATAGACAGCACATGTGAACATACTGGTACTCTGCATATGTTCATTCTGTTTATGTTATAGAGTATCAATGTCATTCAATGAAATAATGGGGACCTAATCTCCGTATTCTATACAGTGATAAAGCAAATATACAATGCTGTTTTATGGATGTGATACTGATATTCTAACTTGTATTTTTTTTGTAAATATTCAAATGGTGACAGACAGAGTTATGGAAATTCTCACTGTTTGTTCTCGTAAGTCCAGTAAAAAGACTACATCCGTCATAATTTGAATAGTTATACCAGTAGACAGATGAGATAGATATTTTAAAGAAAGTAAGAGGCCAATGGCATCCCCAGTGTCCCATTAAGTTGAATTTATTTTGATTTTTGGCAAGCCTGTCAAGAAAATGAGGGGCAAAGAAACAGTAAGTAATAACAGTGAGCACTGGGAAACCCAAACCATGTAGGTGACAGCCTCAGTACCTACATGGCCCCAGACTTTTGTCTTTCCTGGCAAACATTTGGGATGAAAACTTGATGACAAAATATTTTTTATGTGTATGTGTTTAGTTTTTGTTTTGTATTTTTTTCCTAATATGTAGTTGAAAAACTGTCTTCACGTTCAACTTAATTCTTCTTTTCCACCTTCATGTAGCTCTTGTTTGTGTACTAATATTACTGATTATTTCTTGTTTCAGCTATTTGTACAAGAATGAAATCCAGTCAATTGACAGGCAAGCATTTAAAGGACTTGCCTCTCTAGAACAACTGTAAGTGCCTTTTCTCTTCTGTGCTGTCATCTCCATGGTTCCCCTGCAGAGGAAAAGTGCACGCCTTGATCCGTACATCCTGCCTGCATGCTCTGCATGTCTGCACTCCCTGGGTTGTTAGGCAGAAAATCCCATAATAATTTGCATGTGGAAAAACAGAATTGATCTCTGTGTCAAGTTCCTCATTTCTATGTTTGTCTTTTATTTGTGATTTGCATTCCCGGTTACGTACATTGTTACGTAGCTTTGATGAAGAAGAAGCATTAACATGGAAAATGTAAAAAACAAATGTGTATTTCTTAGAGAGAGACTCTGATTTCATTTCTGTAGGTTTTACAAGATTGGAATTCCTTTAACTGTAGCAGTTACTCCGTTTTATGCCGGCATAACTAAAGCTGAATTAGTTTCTTGAAGTTTAATTCAGTTTTGTTATATTTTAAAACAAGAAGAAATTTTAAAATTAAAAACTATTATTGATATGTGTTAATCATTGCCATATACAGATGTTTAAAAAGTAAGAAAGTTTATTGTTTGTAATTTAGTTGTGTCAGTAATGTCTTCTAAAAAGGATGATTCAAACCATACATCGCCATACATCATAATGACTGAAGATTGCTTTCTACTGAAAAGAATGAAAAATTTAGTTATTAACATGAAAAATCTGATTGTATTGATTCTGTGAATTTACGTATGTTTTGTTTTATAATCAGAAAGCATAGCTATACATTCATTGTGGTAATGTTTAGAAAAATTGAAAGAGCTATAAACATAATCATTTACCAGTTTGACTGCCAAATAACTGTACTAGACCAATTTGTTTTGTAGTATATAAATTTTGAGAGCTGAGCATCTTTCTTCCAGGACCAACATAAATTTTGAAACTCCTGACACCAGTGTATTACAAATTTCCTATGATATGTACCAGTTTCTTTGTTGCTATAAATGTTCAGTGGACATTAATGGACAAAGTGTGTATCTGAAATAAAATGACACTTCAGTCGGGTACAAAATCACACAAACTCATTTCAGAGGGCAATAGAGGCCTTTTGCAGGAAGAAATTCTATAGAAAACAAAAGTGATAGTTATCAAACATATATAAACATGTCATTTGTTTCCTTAATGCCTTTCTCTTCCTCTTCCTCCTACTCTAGAAATGATTACTGCAGCATTTTGACAGCAACTGGTAGGGCTTACTTGCATGCTAATAGCAATTCTTATTTTCTGTGTAGAAGTTGAAATATTGAGGCCTATTTACTAATGCTTCCAAAATAATATTCTTCCCCATGCCACAAGCCTGATATGCTGCGAGTGGCAACAGTTGTCCTTTTTGTTTTGCTCTGTTTCCCGTTGATCTTCTGAATGTACTTTCCTGAATGTACTTTTCCACTAGGTTGCTGTTAAACCTCTCTGCCTGCAGTGATAGCACGCTGTATCAGCTTCAGCCCTAACTTGAAGTATCAATGTTAATTCTGTATGAAATTAAGTTTTAAATATGGATTGAGTCTCATCCCTATCTTGGAATTACAGAAACAGAGCCTGGCACATCACTGTTTAGTGACTGCCTTTGTATCATGGCATCAGTTGCTGTGAACAGTGCCCATGGCTGGTCTGGTGGGCTGCTGGGAGTGCATCAGCAGCTTATTTCTCTTAGAGACTTTCTCCCAGGCAGATCTTAAAAAAGAAGGCTCCACAGATTGGAAAATGGGAGTACAGGATCATAGGTCTGGAAATGAATCTAATATATGGTATTTATTAGGATTTCTAGTTTATGAGAGTTTGTGAGAGATTTTTCATTTATATGTCTTTAGCATAAAAGTAAGTTCTAGTTTTATGGGGTCTGTTTCATCACATTATCTTTGGAGAAAGACTGTGCTCACAAGACAGAAGTCAATCATTGTGAACAAATTCCCAAGTCCTCTGACTTCATTTTGGGACCATGTTGACTGCTCAGTACAATGTTTCTGCATTGGAGGTTTCCATGGCCTCGAGTTATCGAACATATTTTGTTACTGGATGTGTTGACTCAGCCAAATGCTCTTCTCAGTGCTTGGAAAAGTTCTCAAAAGGAGATGCTGTCCACATCACAGAAGACTTGATTCACAGTAATTTCTTGTACTCCACTGAAGCAGAATGAAACTGATAGTTGCTTTTTAAAAGATAAAAACAAACAAACAAAAAGTTATAAGAAGAGCAAACACTTTTCTGGTTTGGGGGTTGTGTGTTTTTGACTGGGGTTTTTTTTAGAGTTAAACTGTAAATACAATTTGATTTAGGAGGCCTGTTTCATGTGTAAGAAAAGAAAAAAAAACAACCAGTATTTGATGCTGCTGGCAGGATCCTGCGTAAACCTCTGTGGAAGAATTCTTAGCTGCTGATGTAGTAGAAATATCTTTCCTTCAGAAATTTCTGGCAAGGGAATACGATCTTTGAATCAGATCTTGAAACTTGATTGTGCTAGAGCAAATCCTGAAAAAACTTGGCAGTTTCAGATGCTTGAACTCACTGAGCCATACATACTTTGTCACCTAGCTCTTCAGTCATGGTAAGGCACAAAAGGAGAAAGTCAGCTAATTAAAAGTAGAAGCTTAGTACCAGTTTAGACACCATCAAATCTGCAGAACACGTTTGGATCTGGCAAATGTGACACAAACCAGCAGGAAAGTTGCATTTTTATTGAAGCAGCAGCTGGAAGGCATCCAGACAGTGAAAGCTGCCTCTGTATGCTTGCACTTACACAACCGCTGTATGCCTCTATGCCTGTGTTTAGACAGTTGAATCCCACCTGAAATGGCATAAATACCTGGCTTGGGAGGTCACAGTTTTGCTGTATGTGAATCCCAAGATTGAGCTCTAAATGCAGATGGATGTGTTTGTTTTTACGATGCTTTTCTTCAAAACATCTACTATATTTTTTGAGATCTCACCTTAAGACCTATATATTTTGGGGACAAAAGGTATCCTCTCTGCTTAACTAGTGGGATCCCAAATACTAATGGAATTATTTAAATCTGTTTACCTGTTAATCTGTTTAAGTCTTAGTGGAATAGTAATGATGGATTTTCTTTTACTTTCGTATTTAGCATACTAAATTTTTTCTTTATAAGTCATTATTAGAGTTATTCTGTAGTTTGTATATGCACATATGAACAAGTGTGCATATTTTGGGGGAAATTAATATACTAAAATGTTATCTTACATCTAATGATGTAACTTTTTATATTAATTTTTTTCAGTCAATTCATCTTTCAGTAGTTTTGAAATTTATCTATTAATTTTTAAAGTTTTATATTAAAAAGAAATTCTGGTTTTTTGCATAAATGTATGTGAGCAGTTACACACTTTTAACACAGTGGAGACTGATTAAAATGTCGTAGCTGCTAAAAATACCTATGCAAGGACTAATGAAGGAGAATTAATAACAAAACAACCCTAACAGGGTCTTAAGAAGTATTTCCTTTTTATTCGAAATTAGGACGAGCTAGCTCGATGGCTGGAAACAGATACTTATCTAGCCTTACTCTGAAACTCTTTAAAGAGAGGATTCCATAAACTTCTCACATACCCTGTTGCAGTATTTTATATTGCTGCTGTAGCATCTAATTTAAATTTCTTTCCTTGAAGTTTAAGCCTATTTGTTAATTCTCTTTCAAGTAATCATAATAGCAAACATACAACTTAAATATTCAGAACATAGATTTTGCTCACTAATGGATTTTAAGCGCTTCGCCAAAGATGTGGAGATACTATTAGCAATGAAAAATTGTCATATATCATAAAAGTAATCCTCTGTCTGTATCTCTGGAAGATACTCCTAAATTTAGTGCTGTGAAAATGCCACTGGGAGTGAATTTACTGTACATGCTTATCCTCCAAAATTAACCATAAATATAAAATCTGTACCATGTTTATGTGATCAAATCTTTACTTTCCTGCAGGTGTGTTTGGTTTGACGTTTTTTTTCTTTCTTTCAATATTACCTTTCATTCTGCTTCATCCTTGATAATGAATTCAGAATTAAATAGGAAGAAACAGGAGTCTTTAAAAATCACTCTTGCATGCCTTTGCTCTCAATTTCCATTATGAAAGTCTTTTTAATATCAAATTCATTACATCATACTCCTTTTATAAAGAGCGTTTTATATTCTGAACATAAAAGATGTCTGTAAAGACATATCAGTGTGAGATTATTTCCTAAATATCATTATCTTTAATTTCCAGCCCCCCTCAAATCTCATATTAATTGAAATATTAAAAATCTTGGAAAAAAGCATTACTGGGGTTCATACAAGAAAATAATGTAAGTGATAAACTTTAGTGATAAAATCTGAATAAAGTGTAGGTCGTAGATCCAAGGATTTTTTAATTGGTTTTACTGCAGATTTACAATGGAATCCGGTTTCTGCACCTATCTTTTTAGAAATACTTTTGTTGCTAATTACTTTGTCCACTTATTTAACACCTTGCCCTGTTCATAAATTGCCTGACCAAGTTGCTCAGGATTTTTTGAGGTCATAATTTAAAGACCTGCAAAACCCAAATAACTTGTAATATCAAGCAGTTAGGAGTATTTTGTAGTCGGATTTCATGATTTGAATTTTGGAGCTACTTCAGGCAGTGTGATTTCTGATGAGGTGAAGTTAACTGTTTCAATGTGTTTCAGTGCCTGAATTATTGTAGCTGTATCTGTGATGATTTGGGGCTGTGAACAAGACAAGGTTTATAACAGAAGTATTGTTTTAATTACACTGATTAATTTGGTGGGAAAAACAAGAAGAGTTTTCAGGCACACAAACTATTATTTACATGTGTCATTTAAGTAGTCCTGAGTACTAAACAGCAGTTATGAGCTGTTGCTTTTAAAGATGCACACATAATTTAAACCATTTGCGAGAGATGCCCTCTCTTTTTCTCTCTTTGCTAATCTCACCTCTGATCCATGAACCAGAAGAAGGGATTGTGTGCCTCAGTGTGCATGCTGTCCACAACCTTATTTGTTGTTCTAGTAAGAGACATTATTTGTACATACAGGCATTGCTTCGTCACTGCCAAAAAAGTACAAGATATTAGTTCATTGGGAAGACAAGGGGATGCACTTGCAAGATAATCATGAATCATAAGAATGCAAGAAGAATTAACAAAGTTAAAAAGGAAGTTAGCAAGAAGTGCCGTATGTAATTTCTTCCAAAACTGAAGCCGCTTCAGAAGAAGTAACTAACCCTATAGCTGTGTGTGGTTTTCCTTTGTCCTCTTTCACTCCAGCGATCTCTACCTTGCCTTGCCTCCTCTCAGATGCTGCTGAAGCTGGGAAGGTGGGCAGACAGAGAGCCCTGACTCCTTGGGAGCTGTGCTTTCCCGCTGCACAGCCATCCCATCCTGCCTGTCCTTCCTCAGGGCTGGAACTGACTGTGATCTCTCTTCTCTCCACTGGCAATTTGAATGAACCTTGCAGGAAAGATCTGCTTTTGAGATGTCTGTCTTTTTAATTTAGATGAAATTGGCCTGTATTTTCAAAAAGGAGATGGAGACTGGCAGGCACAGTGCTTCTTGTTTCCTTATGCAAACAGGATCATACTCTGTGCTCACTGCAATTTGTGGCCACGCATTGCACTGGCAATAAGCAGACTTGACACTCCGATGTGCCTGATCACATCCGTGCTGATTTATTGGCTTTTTCGGTGGTCCCCATTCATTGCTCCCTGGCATCGCTCGCTGGCTCGTGCTCGGGCCATGCTGCTGCTGGCGGGGAGTCTGGGGGACTGCCAGACACGTGCCTGGCTTCCCCACTGCACGCGCCTTCCAGGGCTCGCTGCAATGACTGTGCCGTAATTGCTGCTTCTTCCCGCCTTCCTGTTTCCACAGTGACCATAGGACTTAGGTCAGGGAGTAGAACACATGTGATGTTTCAGTGCAAGGGCTTTCTGTGCCTTTTTCCTTTTCGTGCCAAAGAAGTGATTTTTCAGGAGTTTTGGGGGTGCCGAGGCTTTCTCTTTGTTTATAAACAATGGGGGCTTTTTAATTCTCCAGCCTACAGTGATTTCTATTTATGCATATCCTCCAGATGTTCCTGAGTTTGTCAGAGGTGAAGTAAGAAACTGTAGATTTGGATACATTTGGATGTAATTAGGATGCAAAGTCTAGAAATCATTTTTACAGTTCCTTGTGCAAGTCCTATCAGCTACTTGATACTTCTGTAAGGTTATGGAGTAACTCCACAATATAGTTGAGACTGGAATGAGCCCGCCTCTGCAGTCCATTTTCACAGCAGATACTGATTAAGAATTTGGTTAATTATCTTGTTAGAATAGACTTTTTCAGATTTACAGGATTAACTGCCGTGTAATATTTGTTGCTGTGTAATATTAATAGCTTACATAAGCATCAGCAGAGCATCAGAGTGCAGCTGTGGTGGTTAATTGTGCACTAATTGCTGGGAAGCCCTTTGTCTAAAATCAATTCAATCAAGCTTGGTTTTATGTTACTAATTTGTTTGGCTTTTGAGAGCATTCATGGCTTTAAATGTCAGGATTCATAGGCTAGAGCAGGTTACTTCTCAACATCTTTTAAAATTTTCACTCAGTGTGATAGCAATGAAACAAGTTGCCTACTAAGAAATGTTATTCTGCTGGAAAAGAAGCATTTTCTGAACAACCTGTAACATTCTGTTGTAAAAAATAATAAATTTCTTTTTTACATATATATTTGTTCAAGTACATCTGCTAATGAAAATTTGACTTGGGAAAAGAAGGCTCAAAGTAATATGTCTACAATCTCTGAAGTACTTGTTTTCAAACAATTTTTTTTTGTGCATACACACACACTCTGTATTGTGATCTGCAGCCATGTCTGGTATCTCTCAGATTCAAGTACAGGATTCAGATGATAAGAGAAAAAAGTTAAGTCGCTACATCACTGTCACTATTTAGATGTTTAAACAGGGTGTAAACAATAACAAATGCTTTATAATAGTTAAGCTTCATTAAGAAAACTATTTCAGTATTTTTTCTTTTTGTTTAACATATTTTCAGGTACCTGCACTTTAATCAAATAGAAACGTTGGAACCTGAATCCTTTACCCATCTTCCAAAACTTGAAAGGCTGTAAGTTTGTTTTTCTTGGGGTAAGATTCAGAAGAGTCAGCTTGCTTCTTTGTTTGTATTAAATAAAATGTTTGAAACTACAAAACAGTATTTTTTATCATTCCCATAGATTATTTTGAATCTGAATTTTGTATTGAAACTGCTATGTGGTCTTTGCCAAGAACACCTTAGTTGGGCAGACCTTACAGATGTACAGAAGTGAACAATGCCTCTGGTATATATTTCTGTTGCAAAACTCTTTCCCAAAGAGCTGTGTTTAATGTTTGGCCTAAAATAAATACTATGAATGAAAAAATATGAGATTTATATTATGACTTCTGTTTTTTTATTTGTTTTTAGTTTCTCATTTGAATGCTTGTAAGCTCCCTTCTTTTTGGTTACTTTGTCTTTCAGTGGCTTCTTTTTCCCCATACATTGGAGGCCACCTGAAAAATAGCAGGTGGTGAATTGCAGGAAAAGATTAAATTATTTTTTTTTTGGCAAAATTAATTTCTCTTAAAGGTTGTTCAGAAGAATGTAATGAGTATGTGTCAAAATCTGAATTTTTACATGCATATTTCTGTGTTATTTTAACAGGTTTTTGCATAACAACAGAATATCTCATTTGATTCCTGGAACATTTAGTCACTTACAATCTATGAAGAGACTGTAAGTAAATTGAGTTATTATTGAACTGAAGAAAGTTTAAATAATATAGTAATATTGTACTTCATCTTACAACATTTATCTTCCTTGAAAATGACTTTCATTGTGTCATTGTTTTAAATATTAAATCATTTTACCTAAGCTGTACTCCATTTGTGTACATGCATAGACTGAGATGATTGCTTCACATCTTACTGTCTTCAGTGACTAACTAAATCTTTTTGTTTGCTTCCTGTCTTGGAATCATTTGTGGTCATAAGGTCATGTTTTGTAGGCCAAATAACATGCACAGCTCTTTTTATTTTGGTGTTTAGTGTTTGTCTGTTTTTTCCACTCTCCTCTACATCTCACTGGATGATCTTTCAATATTTGATTATTTTGGTATTTTCATTGCTTTGCTTTTCCTTATGTGATGATTAAAGCATATAGAAATGTACTCAGTGGTGTAAGAATATAAGTACTACTTTCAAGAGCCACTCCAGAAGCCAGTTCTTGAAATGCCATTCACTTGGAAAATTAGGGGCTTCTTAGTCGCATTTGAAAACTGGATCTTGATAAGTGCCATAGTAAGATCACTTTCCGGGAGTTTTCTGTCTCTCACTTTGAATCTCCATGGATCTAGAATAAACATTCTTTAAATTATCAAAGACTGACGGTTTGAGTAAGGCATTCATGCATTCATCCTCCCCCTTGCCAGGAGTGTGCTTTCAGTCACAGTGCTGACTCTACTAGAAGAGACTGCAAGGGAAACAGTGGGAAGATCATCCTGCTGGTTTAGGACAAGTTTGAATCCTCACCTTTAACTGTGTGTGAAAAGAGGAATAAAGTAAATTTTGATGGTGAATGCACCTTTCACTAGTAGCTGCTTCACATGTACCTCCCTTAAAGTCCTGTGGAGTTCAAGCGATCAGAAGGAGATGCTTCTTTACATACTGCCTAGGTAAAGAGGAGTTTTAATATGCTATTAGTGGAACAGGACACTGGGCTAGGCCGACATGGTGTCTTCTGACCTGGGACAGCTTATCCCCAAAGGTCACATTGTGACTTTCATGTTCCAGATTTAAATTCTACCGATAATGTCTGATATACTGGAGACATTTGTATAGTAGCTTGTACAAATAAGTAGCTTCCTTGGTACTGCCTGTTTCTCATAGGATAGCGGGGAATAAAAAATATCTGGGCATTTGCACAAGAAGTTACAAAATTTATTAACAAAATGCTCGAAAAGTTTACTAATCCCAAAGATAAACAAACTTTATAAGATTGCCTTGCCATGCAGCTTTATTTCCAAGTTAAAAAAAATGTATATATGCACACATATATATATACTGGTATAGCTTTCTGTATTTAATGGGTTTTTTTCTTTCCTTCAGGGCCCTCCACCAGAACGTACAGTGCTCCATGTAGTAAGAGGGCCCTCCACTACTGGAAAGAAAGTCAACAAAATTTATGGATTCTAGTTATCTGCACTAGGCAGGTGTTTTATCAAGTTGCTGACCCGCTGAACTCAACAGGAGCTTAACACTTAAAGGAAACTGTGGGTCTTTGTCTCAGTTGCCTGATCAGCAAAATGGGAAGTTGTAAAAACGTCAGGTTAGCTGTGAAGTTACTACAGTATTAAAGTATTAAACAGGAAAAAGAAATGTGTGGAGTATGAAGTAAGTTTCTTATTTAAACAAAGTTTGTAAACCATCTAAACAAAACTTGATTTATTCACTGAATGCTGGGGTTAAAAAAGAAATGTTGTTTGGATGCTTGCTATGTTGAAAACCATCCAACCAATGCAGTAAAAATACTGTGCAGTTTTGTAATAAAGACTGCCAGAATGCAAGTGACTGTCACCAGTATTCTAGCCTGCCCCTTGTCCCGATCCACAGAAGTTGCTGCTGGGATTGCAGAAGCGTTTTGATCCAGGCAAAGTAGTCAGAGCTTTCTCACAAGTGTTGGGGCTGCTTCTTTTTTTTGTGCAGGCGTTTGGATTCAAATGCTCTTCACTGTGACTGTGAAATCCTGTGGCTGGCAGAGCTGTTGAAGACCTACGCAGAGTCGGGTAATGCTCAAGCAGCAGCTACCTGTGAGTATCCACGAAGGATCCAGGGAAGATCAGTGGCCACGATAACACCAGAAGAACTTAACTGTGGTGGGTTTGCGACTTCCTGATGGCTTTTTGTTTGTTTGTTTGTTTTAGTTAAAATTTGTTCTTCTGTTCTCTTCGATAACACTGAGCACTTGTGGTCAATATTGGTTATTTCCAGAAATTCCTGTGTTCCTTCTCAGCTCCTGACAAAGCTGATGGCTTTTGTCCCTTGGCCTATCTTTAATGAAGCAAATATAGCCATATTTGAAATTTCCCACTGAGGGACTAAATGTGACTATCCAGAAAGAGTTATTTTTTCCTTTTAATATTTCAGTTTTAATCATAAAAAGATTGTCAGCTAGGGTCATTGGTATTATGTTAATATCGTTTGGTGTCCTTTGTTCCATTTTTTTACAAGGGTATAGGAAGAAAGAATCCATACAGATTTGCTCCTGATTTCAGACCTTATTGTTAAAAAACTTATTGATATTATTGGTGTTGGGGTTGGGCCGCTGAATTTATTTCTTACTCAGCTATACTTACAAGGAGGGCAGTGCCTCTTACAGGCACTGAAATCCTGTCACTGACGGATTCATGGATAAGCACTTTTATGATACTCTTTTTGTTCATCTGTATTCATTCAGCTTAGGAGTGCACAGGCTGTACCCCATGGGCATCCTGGAGCTCAGGCTGGCACCTCTCCCATTCTGAAGCCAAAACACAGGTTTCTCATCATGTGAAGGGCATTTTCCTGCCCAGCCACATGATGAGGGGAAGATAACAAGAAAATTGTCCTTTTGGTTATGTGTTTGATATGATTCTGAACATAAGAATGATGTCCATAAGCATTTACAAGGTTCTTGAAAGAGAAAAAACGATTTGGTGCAAGTATAATTCACATTGCATCCTACCAGCTCTCTTCACATCTAAAGTGCCTGAATATGGAAAATACAGGAAGCGTACTGGACAAATTATTCTGTAGGAGTCAGGTTAGGCACTGATACTTATCTAGAGGAAGTTATTTTAAATGGCACTTGTGCTTGCTGCTTTAAAGTTTTTCCTTCATGAGCAAATTAAGCCTCTGTTCAAATAAATAAAATAGCTACTTTAGAAACTCATACAAATTTACACAATCCATTTCCAGACTGCAAAGAGGAACAATGAAGGAGGCCAGAAAGCTCACAGTCACTTTTGCATGAGGAAAAGTACATTTAATCCTGATAAAGCATATAAATACTTGAAGTTAAAACTTTTATGAAAAACTTTTCTACAAGGTGTATGGAATTTTTTTTTTTATTTACCATTCTTTAGTAGTTTTAAAACAAGTAAGGGTTCCTTGTATGCTTTATTGTTGATATAGAGAGGCCAAGAATTACATCAGAGCCTCAGGATGTGGATGTTACCTCAGGGAATACGGTGTACTTCACTTGCAGAGCTGAAGGCAATCCTAAACCCGAAATTATCTGGCTTCGCAACAAGTAAGTTTAAAAGAGGAAGAGAGAAACTTTATGTGTATGCTTGTCTGGGTGCGTTCACACTCCTCGGTGCATATCCACACACCTTACTTGCTAATAATATATGGGGTAGACACTGCAGAAATGTTCTAGTCAGAATAAGTATATGAAGTAATAATGGCCCAGATCAGTTTTATTAGTAATTTAAATGCTTAAGAGCTGATAGCTTTAGAACATATTAATTTATGACTACAGGGTTGGTAAGATTTTCAAGTGCTGTTTTACCTGCAAAGTTGTTTACACCTGTAAACTCTTTTGTGGCCATGTACTGGACAATCCACTATGGACCTTACAGGCTGCCCAGAGAAGTAGTGGATGTCCCATCCCTGGAAGTGTTCAAGGCCAGGTTGGATG
This sequence comes from Zapornia atra, assembly GCA_013400835.1. NCBI lineage: Eukaryota > Metazoa > Chordata > Aves > Gruiformes > Rallidae > Zapornia > Zapornia atra. Next base: position 116,522 of record VZTU01019121.1, read on the forward strand.
GGGCCCTGGGCAATCTTGTGTAGATCCAGGCCTGAGGTTGGTGGCCCTGCCTGTGGCAGGGGGATTGGAGCTTTATGATCCTTGGGCTCCCTTCCAACCCATGTCATTCTATGATTCATTCTATGATTCTATGACCTGTTGTATGTGCAATCTGAGGGTTTAGCTAGTGTTTACATACTCTTTGCAGGTCTGTTTGCATTACGTTTTGAGGCAGAGCAAAAGCTACTTTCTTAAAGAACTCCAGCTTGATAAGAGGTTTCAGAGGGGGTCTTCCTTGAACCCAGCTCCTTAGAGGTAGCTGCATCCCAGAAGACGAGAGGTATATCAATTTCCGGGCTTTGCAGGTCATGGAGGGCAGGCAAGTGCTTATATCTCAAGACTGTAGGATAATTCAGGTTGGAGGTGATCTCAGGAGGTGTCCAGTGTGGCCTCCTGCTCAAAACAGGATCTGACCGGGTTACTTCATCCAGTTAGGTTTTAAAAGCCTCCGAGGATGGAAGTGGCGCAGGCTCTCTATGCAACTTGCTCCATTGCTTCTCCTCACTGTTTAGGAGATGGAGGGAATGGCCTATAAAGGGCATACGTCTTTCAGCAGCTGAAGAACCAGCCTGCTGCAGATTAGTTGCTCAAGCTCTGCCCAGAGCCTGGCTCCTCCCAGCAGCACTGGGGCAGCACGGCTGAACCAGCCATGTGGCAGCATGTTGCCCCCTTGATGTTAATTTAAAACAGATACATGAATTGTGGGTTTATCACTAGTTTATTCAGACTTCAGATTAGTCGTGCTCTTATGCAAATGGAAAACTTGATCTAGAAAATAAATCCCCTCACATTTTGTATTAGCAAGTGAACCATTTTGTATTAGCAAGTAAACCTTCTTTGTCAGGGAGGTTGGACCTGATGATTTCTTGAGGCCCATTCCAACCCCTACAATTCTGTGATTCTGTGATTTTAATTTGTTATCTGCTGATAAAGTGGGACTATATAGAGTCTTGGTTCTGTAGTTTTATGCTGATGTCAGTAAGAACCCCATGTGCAGCAAGGGTAAAGTGTTTATGGAGTATGTCAAGAACAGCGCCTTGAACTTGGATTGTATAATTATTTCATTAAAATTTTCTTTGGCTCATGTACTTTTTATAATAAACAAAGAAAACATATTCAGAATACACATATGAAAGAGTTTTAAGAAGAAATTTGAGCTTGGGGTGTGGGATTGTTGACTCTGGCTTGTTTCCTGGCTGCATGAATGAGAGCAAAGCTCTTTGCAAGGTAGTTGAATATGGCAAGATTTCAGTCAAAAGCCATTGACCTGTTGAGTGGTATGTTGAATAGATAGCAGTCCAGCTGGGTTTTGTACATAGGAGGTGAGGTCTCATCCGTCCTCTGTTCTTTGTTCATCATGTAGTGAGGGACAGAGTGAGAAGTGGTTTCTTTAATAAAAATCCTTAGGCATTCTTAGTTAATATCACAGAAATGCATCCATGACATAACCTGAAGACCTAATCTTAATTTATGTTTCAAACCAGCACAGATTATAATCAGGGTCATTAGTGCTCCTCGAGCAATCCAGATAGAAGTTGGCACAGAGAGGATTTTATAGCAACTAACCTCTCTCCTAGTAGAAAGTATCTTGAATGTTGAACTTACATGATATACTTTCAGTGGAAACATTTTAAATTGATTTGCCAGTTAGAACAGCCTTAAAGGAAAACAAGTCCGGGTATGTGTAGTTTGTTAACTTTTTTCCCAGTAAGCTTTTAGTCATAGAAGTATTTTCACATTTCATTTTGAAGATGATACTTTCATAAGCAAAATTGGTTCATTTTTTTCTGTTTTCCTCTTCTTTTCTTTAGAAGAAAACTAAAAGTCTATTATTTTACTTAACATAGTAAAACTTTTTTTCCCCAAAGTTATTTTGGGTAATATACTTCGTGTTTTATTATTTGACAGTTTTCTGTGCTTGTGATTTAAAGGTTTAACTCCAGCAGATTCTTTTCTTCACAGTAATGAGCTCAGTATGAAAGAAGATTCCCGTCTAAACTTGCTAGATGACGGCACGTTAATGATTCAGAATACTCAAGAAACAGACCAGGGCATTTACCAGTGCATGGCAAAAAATGTGGCTGGAGAAGTGAAAACTCAGGAAGTTACTCTTAGATACTTTGAGTCACCAGGTAAAGAATATCAAGTCTGGATTTTGCATTCAGATAGATAATTGTTGTGGTAATAAGATTGATAAAAAAGAAAAAAAAGGAAAAAAAGAAAAAAAAGAGCCTTTGGCTTTAATACGTTCTTGACGTGTAGATTTCTTGTGCTTGGGCATCTTAAGAACTAGATCATAAAGTTACAATATGCCTAGAATATAAATGCAGATTACCCAATAAATCAACATATTTATCGCAGTATGCAGTTCTGATGATAGTGGTGTAGGCTCTTTGTAGAAAGGGTAGGAAGCAAGGCTGTTGCATTGCGACAATGCTTAGTGCAGTAATGTTCCCCTTGGATACCTAAAAAACTGCAAGCTTCCAAACAGGCCGCTCAGGAAAGCTTTGGCACACCCTGCACAGCCTGAATCTCTGTCTAGCCAGGACTGCATGTTTGCAGGCACTAAATTCCTGTCCAGGACTGTAATGCATTTAAATTCCACACTTTGCTGTGAGAAAATTTGTTTTGACACTCAGGTGTCAGGTAAACTTAAAATGTCACTGCAACGCACACATGTAGCTGGGAAAAGTTTCAAAAGTGTAGCTTAATCGGGTTTGTCTTTGTGTGCACTTACAGTGATTTTTAGACAGTTTGTTTTCTATGTCTCAGTTCCTATGCCTCTGAAGAGACTATAAGCATCAGCAAATGAGATGGAAATGTTTGAAAATTGTTTTAATGGGAGTTAAGAGAACATATCAGTGCAATTATATGGGCTTGTGTTTTTTGTCTATTGATATTTATAAATGTCTGCAGCTAGATTGGGCTTAAAGGGAGGCAGAGTTTACATCATGATTAGAAGTATGGTGGAGCAGATCTATTAAAGCCCCCTAGCCTCCCCAAACTATTGCAAGATTCGTCTAAATTAGTGCTACATGAGCTAAAGTCTTACTAAGCATCACGCTTCTCTCACAGCCCGGCCAAGTTTTGTGATCCACCCACAAAACACTGAAGTGCTAGTTGGAGAGAGCGTTACCTTGGAGTGTAGCGCAACTGGGCACCCTCAGCCACGGATTACCTGGACCAAAGGTGATAGAACTCCTTTACCAAGTGACCCTCGCATCACGATAACTCCATCGGGGGGACTCTACATACAGAATGTGAAGCAGGAGGACAGTGGCGAGTATACCTGTTTTGCAACTAACAGCATAGATAATATCCATGCGACTGCATACATTATAGTCCAAGGTGAGTAACATTAAACTAGGTGAAAAATGCTGTAAAACACATTTAGAAGAGTTTATTGCTTTAAATTGTATGGTTTTGTCTTTTTTCCTGAATTGTCAGGGCTAAACTAAAACCACAGGAGTTTTTTCTAATTACACTAGTCTAGTGCAGTCCATTGGAATGTTGCTATGCGTTTGAAAGTAATATTGTATTTACTAATTCTCTGAAAGTTAAATTTCATTGATTCTGCTCAGAAGTTAATAAGTGGTGTTTTGAAATGTGCATTTCTTACTGCACATCTTGTTTGCCTGTAGGAATAAACATAGCATCCAGTGTCAGGGGGACTAAATGCTTTCTGTAACAGGCAGAAATCCAAGAAATTAGAATTTGTGTCTGGAGTACTAGAGATGGAGTTTCAAGTGAGAACTGTGCTGCCTTTCTTTTGTAAATACTTTAATAAGTGTGAGTACATTTTCTCCTGAGTTTTGTGGAAACTGTCATTGGCAGCTGAGGCGTTAGCTTAGCTTTTCTGCAAAACAAAAGTCAAAGTGCTCTGACTTACTGTGATCACAATAGTGTTGATTAGTATGTCAATAATAAGAGTATAAAGTGTTCTGAAAATGTGATGTCAAAAAGTTTCCTGTACAGATGGAGAATACTTTTTGCAAATGTTGCAATGCTGAAACTTTTATGTGAAAAACACTTTGAGTAACTTTTAAGTTTTCTTCTGTCTTAATACTAAGATCTCTGTTGGCAAATAGCTCAGGTTGGGAATGCTTTGTTCCTGGGTTCAATTTTTAAAGCTATACACCACAACTTGTCTGTTTAGTTTGTTCATTTATGATTCACCAGCCAATGATAGTGTTTTGAGAGCTGGACAAATTCCTTGTAACACTGACAGTGCCATGGTGTTGAGGCAGAAGCTGGCCAGCTCTCCACTCACTGCTTTCCTTTTGTGTAAAGAAGAAAACAAGTTAGTTGTTAGTTTTCACTACGCTGCATTTTCTTCACAGTTTATTTGAGAGAAGCAGAAGGTATTTTTAATCCAGGAAACACTTCATATTTGATGCTACAAGTCTTACTATGCCACTCAGAGTTATTCACTGACACTAGGACCAGGTGTGAGGAAGATGTTCTTCTGGCATAGGTGGCTGCCCTAGAGCAGTCACAATATAAAAGAGTTTCATTAGCATCTCTTCTCCCACCAATACTCAGGAAACTGTATGTAATTTCAGACAGTCATGCATTTTTCAGTAGGGTTTTGGTTTTTTTTTTTCCAACCAATTTGTTTTCTCTCCTCTAGCTCTACCTCAGTTTACTGTCACTCCTCAGGACAAAACAGTGATTGAGGGACAAACCGTTGACTTCCCCTGTGAAGCTCAAGGGTATCCCCAGCCTGTTATTGCCTGGACTAAAGGAGGTAAGCTTGTTCCAATTTTACTTTTAAACTACTAGAATTGTTTCTCTGTAATTTTGGAATCACTCATGCATTGAAAGGAATTGCATATATTTGTTTAGATGCTTCAGTCTCAGAAGGAAACAGGGCTCATCTCTTCCTGCTTTAGCTAGAAAAGGCAAAGGGCCTCACAGAAGCTAACTGCCAATTATTCAGGAAAAGAGTCACTGAAATATGTCATCGTAATAGATTCCTAATAATAACTGTGAGATAATAAGAAAATATGGGTGGCAATGCCTATCACTGCCAGGTTACTGCAGAAGAAATGGAGATGTCTGCCATTAACCAGAGATCTGAAAGTAGGTGGAATGTGGTCTCTTCAGAAACCAGAACAGCCCAATGTGTAGCTGGCATCGCTATAACTCCATTTCTGTCACATAATGAGCATTGTCAGGGACACTGGGGTTCACTCTGCTGACTCTTTGCTCAGGTTGTGGCTGTAAAGGCATTAAGCCAAATCCAGCAGGAAGAAACAGCATAATAGTTGTTTTATCAGTATGTAAATATTCCAGTTGAATCAAATGAAATAGCTCTAGTAGACAAATCAACTCATAGTAAATTAGAAGTAATTGTAGATAAAGCAGATTTTTAATAAACTCTTGATCATTTTGATGCTGATAATGTCCCTGTTTCCCCCTTTACCAAGATTGCTCCAATCAAATGAAATGTCCAGAAAGGAAGAATAATGTACAACCACTGATGTGCCTTTTATTTCATTTATATTATATTCCATTCTTCAGGGCTATACGTATTTTTCTGTAGATTCTCAAGATGGCCTAGGCAGATGCGATGAATTGTGTCTTACACACATAGCAATATATGAAATGAACAGGAATACCTGTTGGGGGTGTTCTTATGATGCCTTCTCATTCAGATGCTTTATCATGTTCCTTAAATGAAAGTGTTTATTTCTACCACAAACAGAGAGGAGATCAGGATTATGATTGTCTGTGTATGTACATTTTTTTAGTTTGCTTGTTTATCTTCTGGGAAGTAAATTTCAAACTTTTTTTAGGACTCCAATTTTCCCATTGTTTTATCCAATTTAAAATCCTATGGATTTTCCTTTTTTTTTTTCTAAAAAGGGACTTTGTTGTGCACTGCTATTAATGGGAAATGCTGTTTCTCTATGTTTCAGGAGGGCAATTGTCTGTTGACAGAAGACATTTAGTTCTATCCTCTGGAACTCTAAGGATTTCCAGGGTTGCTCTGCATGACCAGGGACAGTATGAATGCCAAGCTGTCAACATTATTGGATCTCAACGAATTGTTGTATACCTGACCGTACAGCCTAGAGGTATTTTCTCCTTGTACAGTTGCTGGAAAAAAATAAAGCCAAAAGATTTCAGCTTGTGCTAAAATACACATTATTGTGTTTGATTATTTCTTTTCCCTAAAATGTAAAACTGAGGATTAATTAGAATAACAGAATGGTTTGGGTTGGAAGGGATTTAAAAGATCATCTAGTTCCAACCCCCTGTCATGGGCAAGGATACCCTCCATTAGACCAGGTTAATGTGGAAGTGAATATGAAGTAGTTCATCTTTGCTTATAATTTTAAAAGTATTTGAAACAGTTTGAATAACACTTGGGGTTTTTTTTCAGGACTTTTGTTACATTTTACAGTGATTCCAAGTTGCTGGCTTTTAGTTATAAGGTGCTTTATTAGTTTTTATAAATTGAGCACATGGAGCTCAAAGTCACTTGGGGACTACATAAGCTTGCAACTAAATATGACCTTTTGTGATAAAAAACTTGTTAGAATGAGGCTATAACTTTTGTTATTTAAAAAACTTGCTGTTCAGGGTATTGCTAATGTTTTACGTTTCTCATCATTTCTCAGTATATCTATTTTTAGTTTCCATGTGGGTTTTAATAAAGAACATGTAGGGATACTTGTAAGTATTTATAGAAAGTTTCTTCAGAAACAGCCTGTCTTCTCTGAAAGAGGTTTATCTGATTTACTCTTTTGAAAAGAATGGAAGTTTCTTTGATGGATGACATTATTCCTGTGCTCAGGAACATATTTAAGTTTGTGAAAAGACTTGTAAGACTCTATACTGTTACCTAAATAGTGTTATTCAATTAAATATTTGGATGTCCAGAAACAGAATGCAATGGAAAGTCATTCCTTACCTAAAATAAGCAGACACAGAAAAAAACCCACAACACTCCATTTTTCTTATGCTTTTCTGAAAGTAAACTCAAAATAAGCTACTTCTAGGATTAATTAGAATCATATTGATATTTAACATTCAGTTAAGTACTTTGGTATTTAACTAAATTCATGGGGATTAAATGTTAATCCAAAGTATGTATTGTTAGTGACTTCATTTTAAACAGTATTTTTTGTGAAAGGGGCTCAAATATCTTCCTGTGATTATATGTTTGTCAGAAAAGGTTTCCATTAATTAAAGAAAGATTAAAGAAAGATTTCCACTAAGTAAAGAAAGATTAGTACAAGGAGATTGATTTGTCAAAATCAAGATTTTCACCTGTATAAAAGTGTTTACTAAAATTCCATTAAAACCCATGAGTTTAAAAAGTTATATAGCCTTCCAACTGTGTTAAACTTCACTGAACTTAATTAAAGTTTAATAAAATTATTTTTGTGTAACTCAGGTTGCAAAATCCACACCAAAAGATAGTAAGTACAGGATTGAAGGCTGCATAATTGGTGCTCTCCATACATTTGCTGTAATGCTATTTTCACTTGTGTGAGAAATCGTTTTCTTCTGTGCTTCTGCTAAAAGGACTGTTTATCCGAGGAACGTCTAGTCAGTGGTCGTTGTGACTAAATATGTAGTAGTAAATACTGATTAATGATCCACATCTGTGTGTTGGCATGACATGGCTCACATATGCAGACACTTGCCTCTGCGTGCCTTTTTGCAGTGGTTTCTGGTTTGTGATAGCCATTTGCATACAAACAATTTTAACACCAGGTCCAGGTTTGGTTGGTAGTGTAAATATATGTGGCCAAGGACTTCTCTGTAAAACACAGCCCCCTCCACTCCCCCCAAAATACTGATGTGTTACAGCAGAAATACAATTTTTAATGCCTTCATAATCTTGTATGTGTTTCTCATTATAATACTTCAATGCTGGGTGTCAATCTCGATTTAAAGGAAATTAAGAGCTAAAAATACACTCATTTTCTTCACATTGAATTTAGGTAACTGTGTACCCTATGTCCTTAAAAGTGACAGTGTTTTGATATTTTAAGGCCTAAGGCTCATTGATGTCAGGGGGTAAGAGCTGTGAGGATTTAGCACCTCATCAAGTTCGTCTGGGAGAATCTCAGTTGAATGAGTTGTGGAAAGTTATGCTTTTATCATCTAAGAAATCTCTATTGTTGCTATTAAAAAAATTAAGATTTAAAAATTGGCAGAGTTAATGGAATATCCATTCTGGTGTCATTGTTCAGGTTTAGCTGAATAGCTAAAATTTTTTTCAGAGCTTTTAATTTATGGTACTTCAGTCTTTTGGGCAACTACTAGCCTGTTCTGTTAGAAGTAGGACACTTAAAAATCTGTCTAAAGCAGACATCAGGAAAAAGGAATTCTATCTCTAAGACAAACCTATAAGCAACTAGAAGTTTGCAGGTAGAATATTGTTATAGATTAAGAAACATCGGGTAACTGAAAAAACCAAACCATGCTGACCTCCTTTTTTATCATCTTTTGTACAAGTTGTGCAAAATGTGTCATTTGCCATTGTATCATTTGTTTTTTTAGTGACTCCTGTATTCGCCAGCGTTCCCAGTGACATGACGGTGGAGGTTGGCACAAACGTGCAAATTCCATGTAGTGCTCAAGGAGAGCCAGAGCCAGTGATTACATGGAATAAGGTGCTGGGAATTGGTTTTGTTGTTGCAGAAAGGCAATGGTCTTTTTATCTCTTAAAGTGCACATTGTCAAATCCTTGCTTTCTCTGGTGTCTGTAAATTTTACCTGAAGTTTGATAGCAAATCTTCAATATAGAACATTTATATAAGAACCAATCCTGAATCATATATATAAACATACATATTTATGGTTATGCAAATCATGATACAGACTAGCTAAAATTCATAATGTATGCTTTAAAATGTCTATGTATTTAAGTGACAGTTCTGTGAAAATATCCTACTAATAGTCACATTTTCAATGATATTATAGATATAAAGCAGTAAGAAAACCCCTGTATTGATGACTCCTTTAACACTGTTAGATTGAAGTTTTGGTAACCTCTCTGTGGCTTGATTTCCATTTGTTAAAAATATTAGAGTTATTAGCAGAGTTACCAGTGAATTAATTGTTTACTAGTATTGATCTTCCTGATTATTTTCTTCTCTTTAATTAATGAGCATTCTCTTTAATTATTGAGCATTAGGTACTTTAATGTATCTTAAATCGTGAAGAACTGATACACATAAAGCTCCTGAGATCTTTTTTGGTTTGTTACTTTTGAGTAAAATCAAATAGATATGTTCTCAAGAAGTGCTGTCTTGGTTTTCTGTGAGGAGGACCTAAAAGTATTAAAATACTTTGATTTATAATAATGAATGCTTTAAAAAGTAAAGAAATACACTGTACACACAAATCCTACAGTCAGCATCATTTGGCTGTTATCTTGGCATACGAAATAGAAAGATAAAGTAAAATGTAAAAATAAAAGTGAAAAAGAAGACAAAAGTTCATGTTTGAAAACAACAAGAGTTTAGAATAACAACTGTTGTGCTTTGCTGCAGGATGGAGTACAGGTAACTGAGAGTGGAAAATTTCATGTTAGTCCTGAGGGATTTCTTACCATTCGTGATGTTGGCACAGCTGATGAAGGTCGATATGAATGTGTTGCGCGGAATACCATAGGATACTCCTCTGTTAGTATGGTGCTTAGTGTTAACGGTAAGGTATATGAATCAGAGATATGAGCCAGATTATGTATTTTATTCTAGTTGCTTAATATGTAAGATGCAAAGAAGCTAATAAAATATTATTTTTTTACTGATCTTTTTATTCTTTTTCCATAATCCTCCCCCTTTTTTTCCCACTTTCATTTAATTCAGGCAACTCTCTGTGCAGATGTGAGTAAGAGGGGGAATATGTTAGCCAAAATGTCTCTAGGAGTTAAGCTTCAAAACAAACAATGCTTTGGTCTCCAGTTAGTCATACTGCTTTCCTCTTGAGATATTATTTAGAATTTACTAGCTGAATGCACAGCCTCATCTTTAGGCATAACTTCACAGGAAGTCCTGTGGCATCTTTAACGGCGGACTTGCAGCGCTTGGTTTAAAATTCGGCTACAACCATTGTGAAAGAATTCAGGAAAGCTGTAATGATCTTAAGAAGCTACAGAAGAAATAAAATAAAGGAAAATATTTCTACTTACTCTAATTTTGATGAAAAATATGAAGCAAACTGTGATCTTTTGTTTTCTCAGTAGAAAATATACCCCAATATTTTTGTATCATTGAAAAATGAGTATTAAGCAGTAATTTTTTTAACATACTGGATATTGTTTCCCATTGTTCTGTCTCATATTCTGTGTACTAAACTAATAAATATTTATTGGTGTTTTTTCTAACTTACTGATTACCACTATATCACATGGTATCAAAAAAACCCTGTTATGTTCCTTGGCTTAAGTTGCTTTTAATAGACTAATGATCTATCCCTCCCTCTATCAAAAATTATGTTTCTTTAATCTGCAAAGATTATTTCTGACAGAAAAAATTCAAGACTGGGAACATTCGATGATAAGGTTTCATCTATGTATATGAAATCTGCAAATGAAAAAAAGACCATAAAAATTAGTTAATCTTGGTTACTCTGGAGATGCATAGAAAAAAGCTTTTGTTAAAAAACCAAAAAAACCACCACTACCTCCACAACCTCCAACAACAAAAAACCGAACAAAATTTCCCAAACAAATTAGCCAGGTCTCAAATAAAGAAGAGCTCTGAAAAATATAACCATGAACTGAACTATAAGCCCAATGGAAACCACTTTCATTCATGTAGTGCAGGTGTTGACTGTTCATTCTCATCTGCTAAAATTGGCAAACCACAGAACTGGATGCTAGCTTATCTGCAGTATTGTAATTGGTTATTCTTCTATTGTAAACTGCATCATCAATAATCCTAAAATTAGTGAAACCACCCTTGACTGATCTGTATTCAGTCTGAAACTGTAAATTACATTTATCCTTAAAACAAGTGGGATATCAGAGACTGTTTCTCCATGGTTGGTATTAAAATTGAGCTGTCAGAGAAGCAAGGAGGACAAGCAGACATTAAAAGTACACATCGTTTGCTATCTGAATTGTATTAATAATTGTATAGCCAAAAAAAAAAATCTTTAAAAGAGCTTTAATGTCAGTGTTGCTTTTAAACAAGGTTGAGGTTTTATGAGTGCTCCTAATGGGTAACTCTCTTTTCTTTACCTTGAGACAGAATCAAGGAAAGTGTGTAGAAGCTGGGGGGGCTTTTGCCATTTTCTTTTATTCCTTTCTGTTGTTTTGCAAGTCCCTGGATTAAGGCTAAGGCAGGATGTGTGTAGATTATGTTTTCATCACTTAAAAACATGGCCATTTGTATCCTCTCCCCACAAAAGAAAGGCATTGTGTCTTGCAGGGACCTTTTAACTATTTATCAGTCTAAAAAGAGAATAACTGGCAGCAAAAATAGTCTAAACAAAAATAAAGTACAGTATAGTTAACATCTGATCAAGGTTTACAATTCAACCCATGTGTACCATTAATCAGAACAATAGCTTTGCAAAACCTGTATCTAAAGTGAGCACCAAGATTAGTGATTATGTCTATCGCAGACAGCACTAGGTAAGCTAACTAGCCACCAGATTTTTACAGTCTGCAGTATTGAGTGTTAAAATGCTTCATGACATGCAAATCCTCTCTGAAATAGCTACAGTGGGGGTAGCAAACCTGTAAATGATATTTCTCCTTAAAATAAGTCACTTACCTGATAATAGTTCAACATGGTTGCTGTGAAAATGAAGCTGTCAAGCAAGGAGAATGGTTGGTAATTAGGACAGATCAGTGGCTATTGCCATTAGACACTGTGGAAAGGATCAGCTCATTTTTGATGCTGGGAGTTGTGCTGTCAGCAGCCCAAGGCAGCTGGCCTCAGGGCAGAGAAAGGGGCTTTGGCTATAGGGTGCCAGAGACTGTTTTACTTGATACTATAGATGGTTACGTTTGCCCAGGTTCAGACTCTAAAACTCATATAGACACAGCCTGAGCTGCCAGTTATGAAGGAATAATGAAATATTGCCTAGAAAAGAAAAAAGACACGAAAATCTTACAAACAGCGTTTTTTATGTCAGCTGATTTTGTAATCTGCTGATTTTATTCCAGTGTATTTGCTTTGGACTTTTTCCCGGCTTTACCCTTCTTCCTATGTGACTTTTCCAATCTAAACACACTCTGGAAATTGTTAGCTGTTGCCCCTGGATCTGGTAGTTCTTGGTTTAGACTGAAAGGAAGGTTTTTAGCCTCAGATACATTGTAGAAACATCCAGCTGCAACTGAGTACTGTATGAAAAGGCACATGAATGAGCCCATGCATTAGTGAGTTTCCAGTATTACACAGTCATTAAATAGCTTTTAAGCATGTGATTTTTGACATGGTATCAAAAAGATAGATACATTTAAAGTAGATAACAAAGTAGTGATCAAAATATATAAAATATTTATATCCCTTTAAAATCAATGTGTGTTGTTTTCTAGACTAAGCTTGGGAGAGGAGCATTGTTAATTTACTGTAGCTGTTTGGGAATATATAAAATTCTGTGGGTTTTTCTTGTGTGTGTCTTATTTAACTTTTTGTAAAATCTCTTTGAATGAATTTGTGGTGCATGTGTTTTAAAAGGAAACTAAGTCTGTCAGTATTTTCCCCTTCTAACACATTTCTGTAAATCTTTTAAATCTCTACACGGAATTTAGTACTAATTAAAATCAAAGGGAATGCTTCAATGATTGCAGTAGATCTTGGTATCAACATCTGAAAGCTGAAAATATACCACACCAGAAAAAAAAAACCACCTTAATTTTTTTTTTCTTTGGTCATTTTTACTTGAAATTGTAGGACTAATTAATGGACAGCTAAATGCTGTATGCATTTATCTTCACTTCCTTTTGTTTTAGAATTAAAAGCAAGCTTTAAAACTTACATTTACTTCTGTTTTAAATGAATTTTGCTCTGCTGTAATATGCTTTGATACAATTCCAAAATTGTAAGGAATTTTATATTTGGACGAACTAATGCTTAAAGAACAGTTTACTTTGTACAACTGAAATGATATCGTGTCTAGACTCTGTTTTATAGAAGTATCTTTTTGTGTGTGGCCATTTTTGCAATAACATGTGAATTCCTCTTTCTGTAGTCCCTAATGTCAGCCGAAATGGAGATCCTTTTGTACAAACATCAATTGTGGAAGCAATTGCAACTGTTGACCGGGCAATAAATTCAACACGCACACATCTGTTTGACAGGTATCTCCTTTTTTTTTTATTGAGAAGTCAAAATTAGTTCTGTATATACTAGAAATAATGGAACATTTATTAACCAAGAAAGCATTTTATTATTTAAATGACGTTATTAACATCTGGTTAGTTCTGGGAATACTGTTTTACGTGTTAGGACTCCTATTGTTTAAACTTTCCTGTTGAGATCTCTACTAGCTGCAGCGATTTTTCTGCTGAGGTAAGGTTTATTAAAAGGCTTCCAAATATTTAATTGCTACTAAACTCGGAATGTTTTATTATTTTATTAAATTGTTTGTTTGTTTGCTTGCTTTCCATTTTGAGATGAGTAACTAAGGTATGTACTAATTGTGTTGCTGAACATTTACATGTTTTATGTAGAATTGTTAATTTGTAACTCCTGTGTACACTTACTTTTTTTTTTCCAAATTATCTCTCAGTCGTCCTCGTTCTCCAAATGATTTGCTAGCCTTATTTCGATACCCAAGGGATCCATACACTGTTGAGCAGGCAAGAGCTGGGGAAATATTTGAAAGGACATTGCAGCTTATTCAAGATCATGTGCAGGATGGTCTAATGGTTGACCTGAATGGAACAAGTCAGTACTCTTTCCTTATTTTTCTGTGTTGAAGTGTATTTCCTTTCTTAAATCATTTTACTTAGACATTTATTGTCTGAGTCCCCATTTCATTGAAATCAGTGGAGTACGTGAGTCTGATTCAATGCAAAACTTTACCCAATATATGTTTGCCCACCTCAGCCCTTGGTTTGCACATTGCTACATTATAGTATAACTCATTTTGTTTGAGTTCTCAGAGGAGAATGTTTTTATTTTTCCTCAAGCTTACATATTAGGGAAAAAATCATGTTCCTGTTCTATTGGTCAAATTTGGTATAACGGAAGTGCATAATGCGTCCTGTTTGTTAACTCCCTGTGTGTTAATCCATTAGGACCATTGTTTCTTAGCAGAACAGGCTTTTCTGTTATATATTAAAAATAATCAGTATTTTGTTCATGTTTCTTTAAGTAAAACCATTTTGTGTCGGCATGCCTTGGCAAGGAGAGAAGATGATATAACAAGAAGGATTTGTATGCTTTACAGACAAAGGTTTCTGCATGTACCACAGTAGTATGCAAAGAACTATTTGACACTCATTCTTTAAGTGCCTATTGAACTAAGCTAATTATTTCCTTTAATACTGGTCTGATGTAATGAGAAATACAGTTTTTTCTGCTTTTTATAAATAGGAGGAAAATGTGAAATATAATATTTCTACTTTTTAGTTATTGCAGTCCAAGTTTGGAGTCATGAAGTCCAGCTGGAACATATACAACTGTGTCTAGATATGTGTGTGGATAGGCTTGGGACATAGGACTGAAGCATTTGGAAATAATGATAGAGTTTTAGGAGAGCTTTTGAGACTTGAGACATAGCCAAAAGCTACACTGAAAATCTAGAGGAAATATTTTTACTTATTATATTCTTTTTGATGTTAATAATTGAGTATTTATTGTAACTTCCGAAAACTTTAACTCTGCCTGTAAACTAGGCAAGTATTTATATGACCAAAGACTGCAAGCTTTGTGGAGTACTGTTAACATTTGCTAGTAAAAGAAGCTTGTTACTCATTATTAGAGCTGAGTAAATAATTTGTGATGAATAGTTTACCACAAAAACTTATTCAAAATTCTTTGAAGGCTTGGCTTTTATAAGAGCAACCTGATTTAATTTGGTTCTCTGATTAGATGCATATGCAAGCATATTGAATATAGTACTAGGAATATATTAAACCTGATGTGTGAGAATTGCTTGACTACTTTTCCCTAGGATTTGTAATAGCAAAATTCAGTCACTTAAAGTTTACCAAAAATTGGCATTAAAGCATACAAATACAAATTAACACAAAATAAACATCTCTCTGTGATACTGGAAATTCGGTTTGCAGCCAGAGCTTCCTTCTCCATTGAAACCTGGCTTTTAGGAAAAGTTGAATAGTAAAATAAATCTGTTTTAATTTAAATACCCTAATGCTCAGATTTAATACTCCTATTTGTCCTTTTTCTGGTTTTATTTCAAAATGCAGAGCACAATGAGAGGTGTTATTTAGCAATTTTGCATTGGGAATAGTTGAGAAACTCAACAATTTCACATTCGGAGGTGTTTTTGTATAATCTTGGAATATCCCAAGGAAAGACTATGGAGCCAAATTCTCCTCTGCAGTGCCAGACTGTGTAACAAGGGGAATGGCCACAAATTGCAGCTTGGGAGGTTCAGATTGGATGTTAGGAAACACTTTCTCACCAGGAAGCCAGTGCAGCATTGGAACAATTTAACCAGAAAGGCTGAGGAGTGTCAGTCATTGGAGGTTTTCAAGCCTCCTAGACAGGTATATAGCTGATTTGATCTAGTGCTGGAGACAGCCTTGCTTCAAGAAGGAGGTTGGTCACGTTAGACATCCCCTTGCCATGGTTTAACCTCAGCTGGTAACTGAACACCACACAGCCACTCGCTCCCCTCTCCCTGTCTAAGGGCATGGAAAAAACCGATGTAAGATAAAGACAGTAATAGGATAACAAAGACAGAGAATAATTAATAATAATAGCAATAACAGTAACAACGATAATAACAATAAGTGATACATAAATACAATTGGTCACCACATGGAAAAGGAAAATAAAACAATCTGATGCCCAGTCTGTTTCTGAGCAGCAATACCCCCTCCCAGCTCGCTTCCCCAGTTACGTATGGACCCTGATGTTTCTGGACAGTTGGGTCAGCTGTCCTGGCTGTGCTCTCGCAGCTTCTGGTGCACCCGGCAGGATGTGAGAAGCTGAAAAGCCCTTGAATTGGTGTCCAAACTACAACTACCTAGCAACAACTGAAACAATCAGTGTGTTATCAATATTATTCTTACCCTAAATCCAAACCGCAACACTATGCCTACTACTAGAAAAAAATTAGCTCTATCCCAGCTGAAGCCATGACACCTTTCTAATCAATTTCTGTGACTCTGTGTAACATCTTCCTTGCAGTTTGAAAAATATATGGCTAATATTATGTGAATTAAGCTAGACAACTTGAAAGCACTGGCAATGCTCAGCACCCACCTTTTTAGAAAACAAAGCCAGAGTTAGTGCCTACAGAGCGAGGGGTAATTAAAGGTCTGAGACTGGCATTTATGACAGCATTCACTCTGCCCAGAAAGCCATCCAATCTAATCCATAGATGAGACATTCCCTCCTTCTTCAACTTCTAAATAGAGAAGCTACACCTTTTATTTTAAATGGATAATGAAGGTCGTTCCACCCAAAACATTCACAGTTGAGTTTTGCTCACAACTTGATTTTGGAAATGTGGGTGGCAACAAAGATAAACACAGCAGACAAATGATTATGTGAAGACTGCATGAATAATGATCATAAGGAAAGTGCTTCATGATGAATGAAGATGTAGTTTTAGAAATAAACTGCCCTAGTAGCATATTATAGTATGTTATCAATAATAAGCTTGAAGAGTCTATTTTACTGCATCACCCCATGGCACATACTGGTTTTGCTCTGTGGTTTATTTTTCTTTCTCCTAGTCTGTAGTACTCCATGAAATAGTTCATGTATGTCTGTAAGAACAGGTTAGTTTTGCTTAATGCAAGCACTAGGTCTCTAATATCTTTGCTTTGACTTTTAAACCACTGGGAATACACGTAGCCTGAGGTTAAAAAAACATAGATCCCTGACTGAGCACAGGTCCTGTCCCAGCTGAGCAGCTATGAGCAATCCAGTCCCTTTCAAGCAAAGACAAAGTGGAGCTTTAGATGGTTTGTTTGAAATTGCCCTTCCTTGTAGCAATTGGCACAGAGCAGCAGCGTGTCTAGTGCCCATTTACGTGTTGAATGTAGATGAAGATTGGTGTCTTTGCAGGCATGCTGGGACCAAGCCCAGGACTAAAAGGAACATTTCCCAACTGTGTGCAAGTAGCCTGCACCAACATCTTGCAAAACTGCATTCAGGTCATATTCTTGAGTGATTAGCATCACAGTGAGAACCCTGTGAGCCTGTGGGAACACAGTACCACTGTACACTCATTTGTTTCCTTTTTTCCTTCTGCCTTTATTTTACTTTATTGGTGTACTCCTGACTGCAAGGTTTCCAAATCAAGAATCTTGGTGGTGTATGATGGTTCATAGTTAGCAAAAAGTATGTCAGCACTGCCAAATACTCTACCTCCTGGGCTTTCCTGGATCCTGGAGCCTTGCTTATCCACACTGTGTATCCATTAATCACTGACGGTGTGCCTATGCTTTGGATGAGCAGGGCCCAGTTGAAGTGTTGTCCCCGCTTACTGTGCTGTGGTACAGCCTTGAAAAGTATGGAGTTTTTTGAAGTCAAGTGAAAAATGTAGTCCAGGGACACATTAATCCAACAAAGTAAATAACAAAGAACAAAGTAAATAATCTCTGAAGGGAAGCTGCTCCTATTGCACAATGAATATGGTAGGGATGTCTTTCTCAGCATCAAAAATTTCACTCTACAGACACATTTCTGTTTGTCTACAAAAGTTGATGATGTAGATGTATCCTAAATTAATGAAGCAAAATGTTTCTAAGGAAAGAAAAAAAACACTTTTAGAATGACTTCTAATAGGCAGCATGGACAAGGTGGAGCTTGACTGTTCTCCTGTTTGCAGTCACCCAACACTGTACTAGGAGGCCTGATGATCTTCAACCCTTCAACATGCCATTACGCCATCATACCATAGCAGAGATTATGTAACACATAGCCTTAGTTTGAAGTTATGAAAATGTAATCCTAATGAATTATGGTAAATATTTTGTATATATTATTTTTCTGTGAACTGAGAAAAAAGTGCAGGAAAGTAGGAAGTATGTTGTAGTCCCAGACGTGAATGGTGTGGATTGCAGGGGAAAGCTGTGCGAAATGTTAGCAAACACCAGTTTTCTTTCGAAACCAGTTCTGGATACTGTGGATGTGAATTACTCCACACCACTTGTTTGAGACATTACTCCTCTGTTTAGCTATATTGCCTGTGATTATTTTCTTTTGTGATTTTTGTTGATTTTTTTTCCCTTGAAATTGTGTAACTTTCTCTGCAATAAAGCAAAATTAAATAATAATGTTCAGTGAGTTATCAAGTCTCAAAACAAAATCCTGTAAATCCATGTAGAAGTTACTGACAAGTATTTTTAATGCCTGTACTAACACAGGGAAAAGCCTTGTCATTTCTCTGAACATGATGCATTGATTTCTGAAAGTATCTATATTTTTGTAGGTGACCAAATAAGAAATGAGCTGCTTTTGTAAACGTTTTGTGAAAGTTAGACTTGAATTGGCATTTTACACAGTTCCCTCCTGACCTTCTAGTAGCTGTTGCTTAAATGACTTAATGATATCATATAAATATGTGATTATTATTGTCTTTTTAAACAATAGGGATATTTAATCTGGTAGAAAATGCAAGAATAAACTAACATTTCAGAGAAATTAATGATCTGTGGGGATCATGGTTTTATGAAGTCTTTGATTTTTTTCCTTTCTCTCTTCTGGTTTCAGGTTATCACTATAATGACCTTGTATCCCCACAGTACTTGAATCTGATAGCTAATCTCTCAGGCTGCACAGCCCATCGACGAGTGAACAACTGCTCAGATATGTGCTTCCACCAGAAGTACAGGACACACGATGGAACATGTAACAACCTTCAGCATCCCATGTGGGGTGCTTCTCTGACAGCTTTTGAACGTCTGTTAAAGTCAGTCTATGAAAATGGATTTAATTTGCCTCGGGGCATTGAACCCAAGAGGCTCTCTAATGGCTATGCGCTCCCAATGCCTCGATTGGTTTCAACTACTCTGATTGGAACGGAAACTATAACTCCTGATGACCAGTACACTCACATGCTCATGCAGTGGGGTCAGTTTCTTGACCATGACCTTGACCTCACTGTTGCTGCCCTAAGTGAGGCCAGGTTTTCGGATGGTCAGCATTGCAGTTCAGTTTGTACAAATGATCCTCCATGCTTTTCGATTATGATTCCACCAAATGATCCCAGAGTCCGAAATGGTGCACGCTGCATGTTTTTTGTACGGTCCAGTCCAGTTTGTGGAAGCGGCATGACATCTCTCCTGATGAATTCTGTGTACCCACGAGAACAGATCAACCAGCTGACTTCATACATTGATGCATCCAATGTGTATGGCAGTTCAGACCATGAGGCACTAGAAATCAGAGACTTGGCAAGTCAAAGGGGTCTTCTGAGGCAGGGCATCGTACAGAGATCTGGCAAGCCCCTTCTTCCGTTCGCTACTGGCCCACCAACAGAATGTATGAGAGATGAGAATGAGAGCCCAATTCCCTGCTTTTTAGCTGGTGATCAGCGTTCTAATGAACAGCTGGGTCTTACCAGCATCCACACATTGTGGTTTAGAGAACACAACAGAATTGCCACAGAGCTACTGAAACTCAATCCACACTGGGATGGTGACACAATATATCATGAAACACGCAAAATTGTTGGTGCAGAAATGCAACACATAACATTTAGCCACTGGCTACCTAAGATCTTTGGAGAGGTAGGCATGAAGATGCTTGGCGAATATAAGGGTTATGATCCCAGTGTTAATTCTGGCATAACTAATGAGTTTGCAACTGCCGCTTTTAGGTTTGGTCACACACTCATTAACCCTTTTCTGTATCGACTGGATGAAAACTTTGAACCTATTCCACAAGGCCATCTACCTCTTCATAAGGCATTCTTCTCTCCATTTCGGATTGTAAATGAAGGAGGCATTGATCCACTTCTAAGGGGATTGTTTGGTGTTGCTGGTAAGATGCGTGTCCCATCACAATTACTCAATACAGAATTAACAGAAAGACTCTTCTCCATGGCACGTACTGTGGCTTTAGATCTGGCAGCTATGAATATTCAGAGAGGCAGAGATCATGGAATTCCTCCCTACCATGATTTTAGAGTTTACTGTAATCTTTCTTCAGCTCAGACTTTTGAAGATCTGAAAAATGAAATTAAGAATCCTGAAATCAGGGAGAAACTTAGCAGGTGAGCCTGAGGTGAAGAAAACCAATCAATTATTTACATGTGCATGCAAAATCAGTAGCTAAATGTCTTATCTAGAAGAAAATATTTCTTAAGAAAGGGGTAAAAGGAATTTAAAGAAGTTTCCATCCCTACCAGGAATTAGATATGGAAAATTCCCATATACAGATATCATCTCTACTTCTAGATCTCTGTGAACAATAAGTTAATTTCTACTGTATGTGTTAATGAGATTATTAATTTTAAATGTCTGGTTTTATAAATGCTGTTAAATATGAATGTTATTTTAATGTAAGATCATATTTAATGCCAATCTTATGCAAGTATTTACATGTTCAGCTCCATCCATTCCACACCCTGAAACAAACAGTACTATTGTTCACAGAATTTTCATATGAACACCCTTCGCTACCAGTAATGTGTAGTGAAAGAAAAAGTGTACAGAGGGTCAGGAAAGAGAAGTTATTGAATAAGAAATGGTTCTAAGAAATCAAAATTGTGGGATAGACTTCATATCTCCTTCATATCTCTGGGCCTTAGTTTTACCACATACTGGCTAAATTGTAAATGTAAAATATTAATTATTAAATATTTGTGTTTTTTCTCTTTGTAGGTTGTATGGTTCCCCACTGAACATAGACCTATTTCCTGCTTTAATGGTAGAGGACTTGGTTCCAGGGAGCCGATTGGGGCCAACTTTGATGTGTCTGTTAAGCACACAGTTTAGGCGTATTCGAGATGGGGACAGGTAAATTGAAATGCTATGGAAAGTATTTTATGAAAAGATCAAGCATACAGTTTGGAAATGTTAGAAGTTATGATTAATTTAGTTTTTAAACCTGTTACTTTTTATGATGAGTATATCATCCTCGGCTCCAAAAAGCACCACAGCCAACATGAAGTTTCCTTTTACCAGTTATTCAAGTCACCTTTCTGAAAGATTGAGGTTACTCATGTCCTTTCAATGGTATTTAATTATTTTATTGGCAAAGGAGTTGTGGTGGGTGGTTGACACAATTTAACCATCTCCCTCCCTGAAGCATAGGTTGGAAAAGTATCAATCTGTGTATAGAACTCCTTTATTTCAATGCAGGATGTCTGTGCACGAAAAGACTGTTAAAAGCAGACAAGTTATCCCAAAGAACACAAATTGATAATTGTTCTTAAATTACTTTACACGCACATTATGAACAGTTTCTCATTTTCAGTGTCTACAGTACCTGAAATAAGAAAATGTCCATTGCTGTTGTCAGAGCAGCCAGATCTCCTTTGCATATTTTCTGCACACTCATTCAGACTCTTAAAATCAACATGTCCCTCAGTTTAACAGAATCTGTGACCTAGAATCTCAGCTTTTACATGACAGGAGGGTCAAAAGTCTTAAGGTGATTAGTCCCATACTAGTGAAAGGGAAACAGAGGAAGAATTAGGAAATTAGATTTCATTCACTTTACCTAATGTTGTTTGCTTTATTGAGGTTGTCAAATTGCTTCTTAAGATAGTGTAAAGGGTATTTTATTTCTTTAGTCAGTAACACAAGCCTTTTTGTATGACTTTTTTTCATAACAACATTCTTAAATATAATCTGTTTAAACATCAAGCTGTGAAGCATAAAACTCATGCCTGGAGGCAAAGGGAGAAAAAGGAGAAATATATGCAGTATGAGCTCCAGATTGCTGGTGACAGGTACCGATTCGTGTCACAACAGGATAATGATACTGCTTTTCTGTGTTTGTAGACTTTTTTTCTTTTTCCTGAAACAACATTTAGAAAATATAGGAAAACATTGAGTGTTTAGGAAATGGGATTCCGCTGTCCAAAGAATACAAATGTTTTGAAGCAACATGCCAGGAAATAGTAAAACATTATTAGACGTAGTGAAAGCAACTCTCACATCTTTGAAAAGCCTTTACAATGGGCAGCGGATCAAAGCTGACGGCACCATACAAAACAAATGTGTCTGTGCAGGGAAAATGAGTGATGTTTGAAAGGAACCTAACTTCATGTCAAGGTGGAAATTTCAGAATCTCTTTTCTTGATACCAGTACTAGGAAATCCATTGGCCACTGTCCAATGCCCTATGAAAATAATACAGTAAGTGGGTAAAATGATATTTGTTGGCCATTCTTCTGTGTTTAGTATAAAATTGTCATTGATTTTTCATAAAGTTTAAAGTGACAGTACTTACTTTTGGTTGAAATAGGTGGGAAAAAATCAATATTGAATTATAACTTTACAGCTTTGTGAGATGTAAACAGTATCATAGTGAGCAATTCTTACATGCTAGAAGAGTGTGAAATGTTTTCAAATCGTTGACAGTAATTTAAAACATTTTCTTCTACCAGGGCTGGCTTGCTTTTCATAATAATTTAGATTTTTATAAATAACTATATTATATTAATGTAGCAATTTATATTTTTATGTATGAAAAATAAATTACTTGAAAGTACATTTCCTCCTTGAATGTAATGTATTAGCTGAGCAAATATTAATAAGTCCCAGAATTAGTATAGTCATTGAAATAGTTTTACAGAAAAATAACTCCGTAGTAAATTAAATAACAATTAATTGTTGTTAATTGCTGCCCAGGGAGGTGGTTGAGTCAGCATCCCTGGCTGTGTTTTAAAAAAGGGTTGATGAGGTACTTAGGGATGTGGTTTAGCATAGGATGGGAACGGTTGGACTTGATCTTAAAGGTCTTTTCCAACCTTGTGATTCCGTGATATCTCTCTTACCTTGATAATAAAATCGGTATAGTTTAACCATTCTTCTAGTCTCAGCGATTCTATCAACATTTTTTTCATACCAATAGAAAAGTTTCCTGGAGAAAGAAATCTATGGTAATTTAGGCCTCAACCTTAAATGAACCCTAGAATTGGTAGTCTAGTGCCATTTTAGATGTCCATACATGTCCGAGACATTGCAATGGGACTAGAAGAAAAGTCAAAAAGATTGTTGCAGACTTGGACCCTTTCAGTGTCAGCATGACACCAAGTAGGGCTGAAGTAACATCAAGCACTTACATTTTGGGATCTGATTCACTCCCTCAGATACAAGTTGAGAACAGGATTTATGGAAGAATTAATTTCATTCTGAGTATAGTACTGCACTATATCTGGAAAGATGCATGGTTTATTTTTTCACGAACAAACTTGTCTTCTTTGTGAGATTACAGGTTATGGTATGAGAACCCTGGTGTGTTTACGCCTGCTCAGCTGACTCAGATCAAGCAGACATCTCTCGCCACAGTTTTGTGTGACAACGGTGACAACATAACCAGGGTGCAGCATGATGTCTTCAAGGTCGCCGAATTCCCACATGGATATAGTAGCTGTGAAGATATTCCAAAACTGGACCTCAGAATGTGGCAAGATTGCTGTGAAGGTCTGTATACAGGCAGATTTAGGTGTATTAACCTGCAGTTTGCTTAACATCAGTTTATTTTATTTTAAGAAGATATTTGATTGTTGTTCAGTTTTTGTTAAGATATTGCAAACTCAAATCTGGAGCAGAGCATTACTATTTAACTTCCAGAAGTTAAATAAGAAGATGAATAAGATTGAGTAAAATTCTTATTTACTGAACTGTCTTCTTTGAGAAGATGTCTACTCGTCTGACTCTGTACCAAAGGCTGGATTCTGTCCCATTACGGATCATCTGTGATGCTTTACAATTTATTTGAGATCATCTTTTTGTCTTCATTAATTGCAAAACTTTTAAGGGGAGAGGTAGAATAGTGTTCCTTGCTTATTAGTAAGGGAATAAAGTATAAAGTATAATAAGATATAAAAGTACACGTTTGTTAAGTGGCCAATATGTTTTATGAAATAGACATTCTAAACATAGCATAGATTTGAGAACTGCAAGGTATAGAATCACAAAATCACAGAATCACTAGGTTGGAAAGACCTTTGAGATCACTGAGTCCAAGCATACGCGTCCTCTACTAAACCATACCCTCAAGAACCTTGTCTACCTGTCTTTTAAATACATCCAGGGTTGGTAACTTAACTACCTCCCTGGGCAGCCTGTTCCAATGCCTGATAACCCTTTCAGTGAAGAACTTGTTCCTAGTTTAATCTGAACCTGCCCTGGTGCAGCTTGAGTCCATTGCCCCTTGTCCTATCACCTGCCGCTGGGGTGAAGAGACCAACACCCCTCTCTCTACAACCTCCTTTCATGTAATTGTAGGCAGTGATAAGACCAAACAATCCTGGTTCCCTCATCTGTAAGGTTTGCTCTCTAGCCCCTTCACCAGCCTGGTTGCCCTTCTCAGGACATGCTCCAGGGCCTCAATGTGAGGGGTATTTGAGGTGAGGCCTCACCTATGCACAATCACTTCCTTGGACATGCTGGCCATGCTGTTTCTGAAACAAGCCAAGATGCCATTAGCCTTCTCAGCCACCAGGCAGCTTTCTAGCCACTCTTCCCCAAGCCTGTAGCGCTGCACAGGGTTGTTATGTCCCAAGTACAGGACTCTGGACTTGGCCTTGTGGAAGCTTATCCCGTTGGTCTCAG
Source organism: Zapornia atra (assembly GCA_013400835.1). Classification (NCBI taxonomy): domain Eukaryota; kingdom Metazoa; phylum Chordata; class Aves; order Gruiformes; family Rallidae; genus Zapornia; species Zapornia atra. The sequence continues at coordinate 141,419 of VZTU01019121.1, forward strand.
CCCATTGGTCCAGCCTGTTCAGATCCCTTTGGAGAGCCTCCCTACTTCCAGGCACATCGATGCTTCCTGCCAGCTTTGTGTCATCCACATACTTACTGACAGAACATTCAATCTCTTCATCCAGGTCATTGATAAAGATATTGAACAGAACTGGACCCAGGACTGAGCCCTGGGGGATGCCACTTGTGATCAGCCTCCAGCTGGATTTAGCTCCATTTACCACAACTCTTTAGGCTTGGCCATCCAGCCAGTTTTTTTACCCAGCAGAGAGTGCGCCTCTCCAGGCCAGTGGTAGCCAGAAATAGATAACTCTTTTCCTGTTTTCTTCTTTTAGTGGGTAATTACATTTGTTCATTGCCATCTCCTTCAAAAGTTTTACTTTGCTGCATGAAGCACAGGACACTGAGAATCCCGTGTTGCTTGATAGCCTCTTATCTCACATATAGATTTTTCTGCATGGCTTTTCTTTAGCCATTATCACATCAGACTTCTCTGCATCTATAACATAGTTAGAAGTTAGAATTTTCTGCATCACACAGATTTGCAGAATGATTTGTAGTAGCATCACAATAGAATACTTCTGAGGAAAACGTTCTCCTTGACAGTATTATCATTTTCTTTTGACAAAACTCAAATTACATGCCCTGGGTGAAAAATTATATTCAGGAATTTTGGGAACTTCTCTCTAATTCTCATGATCTGGAAATGGCTGTAAACCAAGTTACTAACTGGAAAAAAAATTGGTTTTATTAGAGGGAGTAATGTCACTATTGGTTGGCAATTATTAGAATATTATAATAAAAACATAGGTTTTAATACCTGTATCTTATATATTTGCTGATGAAGGGTATCCAGATCGGAGTTCTTCATCTTTACTACTGCTGATTTTATTGAGTTTACTAGTTCTGAGCAGACTGTCAAAAGATATGCATGAAGAAAAATCAGATTCTATTTCTTAGAGAGAGATCACACTCTTCCTCTAGTGCCCTTTTAACTTTATTGATGATACAATCATCCCTGATGACAGAGAGTCCTTTGGTGATATAGAATTTAAAGCACTAAATTAATTATAAATTGTAAACTGATGGAGAATATCCCTTCAACCTGGTACAGATACAGTAAATGCTGAGAAATGGCTCTCACTATTGTGACTTTACCATAAGAACAAACTCAGGTATCATGAAAAATAAAAAAAGTTGATAGAGAATTACAATTCAAAGATACTGTACAATTTAGTTTATAAACTGACTATTGTCCTGTCCAGTAAACAACTCTCTAAATAATAAATCACTGTCTAGGAAAATTATTCTGAGAAGCCTTGGCTCAAAAAGCCAGTTATCTGTGTGAGCCTTTAGATTTCAATGAAATCTTGTACAATCTCGCCCAGATTAATTCAGGCCTTCCCTAATTTTTACCAGGGCTTTATTTTTTTGTTACTGAATTTTTTTAACCAATGTATTTAGCAGGTTTGCTATTCCCAAATAGATGACAGTAACCTATAAAAATCTAGATAAGGTTGATGCATTGTAATTTGCATGCGAAGTCTTCCAGAATCTTGTCAAAATAACCCTGACATATGCCAGAAGCATTGGCAGAAAATCAATTATCACTCTTCAAATACTTCACCATAATCAAATACATCATATTTTGCCACCTCAGGATAAGTTCACTTTGCCATGACTCATGCAACTTGTTAGACAGTTTCAGAAATACTTTCTTTATCACAGAATCACAGAATGTTAGGAGTTGGAAGGGACCTCAAAAGATCATCTAGTCCAACCCCCCTGTCAGACCAGGATCACCTAGACTAAATTGAATGTCTCCAAAGAAGGAGACTCCACAATCTCTCTGGGCAGTCTGTTCCAGTGCTCCGTCACCCTCACAGTGAAAAAGTTCCTCCTTATATATTCACATGGAACTTCCTATGCTCCAGGTTGCACCTACTGCCCCTTGTCCAGTTGCTGGCCAATCACTGAGAAGAGCCTGGCTCTGTCCTCCTGACTCTCACCCTTTATATATTTATAAACATTAATGAGGTCACCCCTCATTTTCCTCCAAGATAACAGGCCCAGCTCCCTCAGCCTTTCCGCATAAGGAGGGTGTTCCACTCAATAATCTTGGTGGCCCTGCGCTGGACTCTTTCAAGGAGTTCTATGTCCTTCTTGAACTGGACACAATATTCCAGGTGTGGTCTCACCAGGGCAGAGTAGAGGGAGAGACGGACCTCTCTTGACCTACTGATCACACCCCTTCTAATACACCCCAGGATGCCAGTAGTCTGGCACATTGCTGGCTCATGGTCATCCCACTGTTCACCAGGACCCCCAGGTCCCTCTCACTTACGCTGGTCTCCAAAATTATATCTATTTGGAAAAATTGTAAAACTGTTCTGAGAAATTATATGGTGATTCTCTAAATGTTAGGTTATCACTGAGCCTTCTAGAGCCGATGTTATCTTTGGAAAGCCGTTGTAGTATTCAATTTTTTGACAGCCTAGCTTGTATTTTCATTCAAAAATGTTACTACCAGTACTGGTTGCAGTACAGTTAGACAACTGCCAAGCAAAATAAAGGGTAAATAACTAAGGTTCTTGTAAAAAAAAAGCCTATCTGTATCCTCTTCTGAACTCTTTTGAAATCTATGCAGAGGATAATGAAGAAAAAAAATGAAACACTCATGTCTTGAATTGCTTTCTTGCATGGATAAATGGGTGTGATATTTTCTGTGAGAATCCAGTTAAGTGATTCATTAAAAAAAAAATCCTTCATTCTGTCGCACTGGGGACTCACCACTGTTCTGAAGTGAGGGGAATACACAGCATATACTTACTTTGAAATAAATACATTTAGTTAAATACTTTAAGCTTTTTTGTTCCTTTGAAATATTTTTTTACTTGTTTAATTAAAAGAAAAAAAACTATACCATTCTCCACACTGAAAATTCTTCTGATTATTTTATAATTGAAATCTTCTGAAGTTAAACTTTACAATACAGAATACTGTTCCTTTCATTTTGTGTATTTCTAATAAGTGACCCATATGTTCAACTGTTTCAGCACGGCTAAAAAACACATCTGTTTTTGTTATCCTTCCCGTTTTGTTCAAGTCCAAATACTTTTCCATATGAAGAATAGAAAAAGTTCTTAGCTACCAAAAGCAGCTTCTTAGATTTCTTGAGTAACACTAGTATTTATTTCTTACAAAGCAGAGCATTATTTCTTTACATAATAATAACAAGTTACACTTATATTTCAGTTAACAAATCATACAGCAGAATTACTGGATTATAGTGGGAAAGAGAAGGGGTTCACTGAGGTACACAGGTTTTTCTTCTAGTTTTCTTTACCTTCTACCTTTCTTTCTATTGTTGGAGATGATGAGCAACTTCTGCAGATTTACTGCAACTTGAGCACAGAGCATCCAAACTTCAAAATTTTCAAACAAGAAACGTGCTTTCTTTCATGCTCAAGTGAGACTTTTTTTTAAGTACTCAGTGTACACTTCCATGCTCACTCCTACTGACTTCGTATCACAGTTCTGAACCTAAAACCCAGATATGATAAGCTTCTCTCCCCTCAAATAGATATGTGATGTTATGGGTGTGCCAAATATTTTTGTGAGAGAAATTATGTAAAAAAAAAAAAAAAGACTATAAAATAGATGCAAAGACATATTGGCCTAAATGGAAACATGATTGTACTCCAAAAATGTACATTTGAAATGCTTTAGACTGTGAGGTGTTCTTTTTTTTGTAAATCAAAATGAAATTTTTCTTTAGCGCTTTGTTGGATGTCAAACAACAACCCAGTAGGAAGTGATTCAGACAAGATGCAAGTCATCTTCATAAGCATAAACTGAAGGAAAAGCAGTTTTTCTTAACCGGTTCTCAGTTAGCAACTGACCTATCTCCTCTATCAGATATTGTTCTAGTTTAGTTCAGGAAAACAGCCTTATAGAAATTGTGATTAAACATATTTAAATTCCACTGAATTTTATTAGAAGAGTTAAGATACATTCTTAATCCGAGTGCATTTATATATGGTCTTCTAGTAAGGTAGACCTATATTTTACAAATTCCTGCATTTTAAGATCGGACCAAAAATTATGTCATCTGTACTGGCCACATTAATCTCTTCGATTCAAACATAACATCCAGAAAGCCATCAACAATTTGTTTTAACTATTGTGCTGTATTCCAAGTTAAAAATTGTCTGGCTTTTACTTATTACATTTTATTATGTGCTTCTCAGTATGCCCTTTCATCTTCAGGGAGCACAGTAAGCAGCGCTGGACTATGCACTAAATGCACTTTACCATTTTAAAATGTTAACAGCAGTCTCAGTGTAAGACTGAAACATCTTCTGTGACAACCAGAATTCTTTACAAAGAACTCTTCAAAATACCAAAATGATGTGATTTATGTCTGAATGTGTTTTCTCTTTGCACAGATCCTTCGGGTTTTTTCTGTCATGCTATATTCATTTTTGCTTTCTACATTCAAATGTATCTTTTTTACATTTACATTTAAAGACAGTATCTTATTAACTTAATAACAATTCAGAATATGCCAGGCTACTGAAATAAGGTTCCATGGTCTGTAATTTTAAAGATTACATCCTTCTTTCTTTGAGTAGTAGTACATTTAATGTAATCCAGCACTTCTGTATAATTACAAATTTTGAGAGAAATCAGTATTTTTATTTGTATTTCATCCAAACCAACAATATTTCATCTTCTTTAGGTATCCATGATCAGTAAAGTACAGTTCTAATTCATAAACTTAAAATCAGGAGACCTTAATCTAAGACAGTGCTCTCTATTTGCTAGCAGGGATCTGCCAATAGTTGCCATCCCTAGTGAAAAGCCATAAAAAGCCATAGGGTGTCATTTATTGTATTTAAACCCCAATTCCTGAATGAGGCCCCAAATCGAAGATCTCCGCCCCTCAAAGGGTCAGGCAGAGGATTGTTTGACATGGTGGTATTGGACAGACAGCTGGACTTGGTGATCTTAGGGATCTTTTCCAACCTTAAAAATTCTCTGATTCTATGAATCTCAGAGAATTGAAATATTATCAAATAGAAGCAACAATTACATTATGTATTATTTTTTTCACATCTCCTTAGTCTTTGATGTGGCATTTATTTTAATCTATTGTTAGATTATCTCGAGCCAGATTTTGAGAGGTGATTCACTGGAAATTGAGTGCTCAATGCTTCTAAATGTCAGGGACTCTTCTACTAATTCATAGTATAGGTACATTTTTAAAACCTTGTGGGGGGCAGGGGATTTTCTGAAGATGTGAACATAGCTTCCACCAACATATGTGTGATCTTGATACTTGCAGTGTAACAATACCTAGCTGCTGAAAGAAAATTTCCATAGCAAAAAAGAATCCCTAGTCTGCTTTTCAACATTCAGCTTTTGTGCAGCAGATGAATCAGACTAGATGTAACAATTTGGAAAATTTTAGGTAGCCTGAAGAAAGCAGAATTTTAAACTCATATTTCTTAACTGTTACTGCTAAGGTATTCTTCATTTAAAAAGCAAAGCAAAACAAACCTTGGTATAAGCTTTTTAAAATCTAGAACATTCTGCCCTGCACCTCTCAGCAGTTACCATCTTCTTCCTCCTGCCTGAAACAGAAACCAAGAGCAAGAATTGTTCATTTGGCAAGTTGACATATGTGAATATTGAAAAACTACAGAAATGTAAGATCTGTGTACTTGAAGCTGCCACTGAACATATGGTTCTCATATTTGCCAGTTTAAGGTGATAAAACCTTCCCAGGACTTCAGACCTTTGTTTCTAAAAAACAGTTTAGGAATAAAAGAAAACAGTGGGCCGTTGTGCTATCATTTAAAAAAAAAAATTCTGCATTGTTTGAGATGATCTTAGCAGTCATTAAACAAAGGATGATAGCAGAAAACTTTCACAAATTGCTTCCATTGCTGAAATTTCTATGACACTCAGGAAAACTTTAAGCAACAGATTGCTTTAAGAAAAAAATTACTTTGACCAAAACTAGTTGCTTTGCCAGTGGCCCTTCAGAGTGTGACCCGTTTTCTCACCATGCTAAGTATAGAAGTGTCTCACAGTGATCTAAAATGCCTTTGTGCCAAGCATCTTACAGACGCGTCCGTCTGTTCCCGTCTGAAAGAGCTTAGTTTCTGAGTGGGCAGCTAGAAGGTTGTGTGAGAAACAGCAGAACACACAAGAAGAATGAATAATATGTGGACAGTATGTATCATCCAGCTCTTTGGTGGTGCTGTTATTATAGGAAGAATAAATTTTCTCAAGAATGGGACAAGCTGCAAGGAAAGAAAAGGGAAGGAGATTTGTGCTCTTTTCTTGACTTGAAACTCGTGAAATAATTTGTGTTACTACTTTAGGTATTCCATCTAGCTACTGCTGAATTCCA
>VZTU01019122.1:0-11713 GCA_013400835.1 Zapornia atra
AACAACAACAACAACAATAACCACCAATATGATGCACAAATGCAACTGATCAACACTGGCAGAGGAAAAAAAAATCAACACAATGCCCAGTCTGTTTCTGAGCAGCAATTCCACCTCACTGCTAGCTTCCCTAGTTATACACAAAGAATGACATCATATGGTATGAAATATTGCTGTGGTGAATCTGGGTCAGCTGTCTTGGCTGTGTCCCCTCCCAACTTCTTGTGCACCTCCTGTCCCAACAAAAACTAGCACACTTCTGTTTAAACACAATTTCCTGTGTATTTTTCTTAAGCCGTTACCTCTTGTCCTCTTCCTGGTTGTTATGGAGAAAAACATGGCTCCATTTTCTTAATTCTTTTTAGTTATTTATACATGTTGTAAAGATCTTTCTGAGCTTTCTCTTCAACCTCAACAGGTACAGAAAAAATACTATTTATGGGAAGGAAAATCTATTTAGGGTGATATATTTTATACTTAGATCTCATAAAAAAAGCTTAATTTACAGCTAATTATCAAGTAACACTTAACAAACAAAGGTTTCTCTTCATGCTTGTAACATACAGCTGAAGAGAAACTACACCACTGTTATTGATCATATGCAGCAAAACACCAAGTATATGTAAGTCTGTCTCTTATTTCTGGCAAGAAATTGGAAAAAAGAAAATGATTTTTATTTCAGTACATGAGATTGGAGGTGCATTTTCATTTAATCCTCATGTTAGTATTTTTAGTTCAGAAATAACAGAATATTTTAAACACATAAAACTGTAGATAAAGCCCTTACTTTTATTCATTATTTCTCTCCCTTTACTCCCCCACGGTGGCACAGGGTGGGGCAGGGTGGTGGGGTGGTGGAATGGGTGTTTTGGTCAGATCCTCACAAGTTGTTTTCCTTCTAAACAGGGAGGGGAGGCATTCTTCACATTCTCCTCCGGCTGCAGTGTGGGGTCCACCCATGGGAGACAGTCCTCCATGAACTTCTCCAATGTGAGTCCTTTCCCACGGGGCTTCAGCTCTTCCCCAGCTGCCCCAGTGTGGGTCACTTCTATAGGGTGCAGTCATAGAATCACAGAATGTCTTGCAGTCTCTCAGGCCCAGACTGCTCCAGCCTGGTCCTCCACAGAATCAAGAGTGTGTCTCCCCCAGCAAAACTACTCTGGCATGTCCCTATCTCTCTTTCTCTCTCTGTCTCTCTCCACAGGCTGCAAGTTCTGCCAGGAGCTTGCTCTAAGATGGGTCACAGTGTCTTCCATATGTCTCCATGGGCTGCACGTGGGATCTCTGCTCCCTGTCATTTTCCATGGGCTGCAGGGGGACACTCACTCCACCATGGTCTTCTCCAGAGGCTGCAGGTAAATCCCTCCTCTGGCACCTGCAGTGCCTCCTCCCCCACCATCTTCACTGACCTCAGTGTTTGCAATTTCTTACATCTTCTCACTCCCTTCTCTGGTGGCAAAAAGAGGCTGCTTGTGGGTTTTTTTTTCTTAAATGTGATTCACAGAGGCACTATGACCATCACTGATGGGCTTGGCCTTGGTCAGTGACAGGTCCAGCCTTGAACGCAGCTGGCGTTTATTCTGTCGGGCATAGAGAAAGCTTTTAGCTGCTTCTTGAAGAAGCCACTCCTGCAGCCTGCCTTCTCCACCAGAACCTTACCATGCAAAACCACAACAGGCCTTCATCCTACCTGAACTGTATTCATGTCAAAACTGAGGAGCTGCCACTGAGATTGGGGTTTATTTCAATATTCAGTCCAGATCCGGTTGAAGGTATGGTCCTTACATTGTATTATGCATTGTGATTAGACATGATATCTACTTGAATCGTCCCACACAATAGCCTAGACTTTCTGTGGGTCTCATACAATGCCAGTTGAGTCAGAACAGCCCATTTCATAAGCTTTAGATAGGAAGCAGAACAAGGGGAAATTTAAAATTTAGAATTCCAGCTGCAGTTCAAGAGAATTGAATTATTTTAAATCTGAATACTTAGACCATGAATATTTTGCTAGAACCTGATGCATCTGGCTAGAAGACCAGTAGAGTAGGTCCAAAATAACATGTTTTGTTGATCTTACTACCCTTAAAAAAACCTCACTATTGTGCCTGGATGGGGTGTAATTTAAAGGGAAAATCTATGTAAGCTAAGAAATAGGGCAAAGCACATGACCAGGATCAAATTATCATTGCATTCCCTTTTGACTGTGCAAGCAGAATGCCATGCTGAGGTTTCATCATTCAGTGGTGTAGGAGCAGACAGTGAGCAGCAGGCCTGTAGCATGATGCTGGAGGAGTGCCTTTTTTCTACAAAGAAAATCTGAAAATAACTCAGTGTCAATTATGTTTATTGTTTTCAGGGAGTTTTTAAGCTCAACACAAATGAAACAGATTTGGTTTATCTGGTTTTCAAATTCTTTTGAAAATATCTCCTTTATCTCTTTGCAAAGTGCTCTGTTTCATAATAAACAATAGAAAGGGCAAGGATGAAGTGCAGTTAACTTAGCCATTCGATTCAATATTCAATGATGTTCATTGTCAATCAAAGCAATTTTGATTTAAAAGCTTTTGCTCTGGTGGATAGGCAGTTCCCAGAGAAGATGGCAAAACAGATAAGCTCTTGAAACTGAGGAACTGGAACTTTCAGGGTCAGATGAACAGCTGTGCAACTGGGAGAAAGTATGATCCTCTTCAGGGGAAACTCAGAGTATTACCTATCTGGCAAGGCATAGAAAAAGTAAAGAATGGAGAAAATAAGTGGGTCCTGAAGCTGAGTGGGTAAGTTCTGGAGTGGAGTGTGTCATTCAGCAGTAAACACTGAAATGTGCAGAAAAACAGGCAGAAAGCAGTGTAAAATACTGCTAGTGAGGACGTTGAGCTGTAAACACAGCTAGCCTGTGTGAAGAAAACAAGGTTTTTACCTGATACTAACAAACAATAAACAATGATCAAATATATTTAACTGTTCAGAAGTCATTACAGATGCAATGTACAAGGTAGAATATATTCTTTTGCACTACATAAGCGTCTCTACTCCAGATTTAATCTTTCCCTTCCTGTTATCCATGATATCTTAGTTGCTTTTCCTGTTGTTTTTAATTCAACTCAGTTTGCCATTTTTATCTCTTTCCACTCCTGTTTTTAACCTTGGCCCATGACTACATCACAAAAAGTGATTCTAATGAATTTCTGTTTAAAAACTTTGAGAAAACTAGCACTGAGATTTTTTTTTTTTAAATGTCTTTTATCTTCTGAGAAGTTACTGACCTAAGATGCAAACCAACCAGGATCAGACTGTTCCTGAATGGCTTCCTGCAATGATTCCTTCAATGCCAGTTGACCTAAGCCATTGGTTTGGATGAAGCCTTTGAATGGGAATGTGAGAGTTTATTTTTCACATCCAGTTTTAATTGTAGTGTTCACAGGTGACCATGGGTCACAAAAACCCATAAGCTAGAAAAAAATAAATGTTTCTTGGAACTTCAGGAAGATCAGTTCAGGTATCTACTTGCCGGCACTTAGTACAAAATGATATAGTGCATAATTTCTCTGAAGTGTCCCTCTGGGTTCTGCAAAATATGAAATAGGATCCATAGGAGACATACCTACTTCTGGAGCAGTGGTTGAAGGGTAGGTATGTTAGGGCACATCCAAAGGTACTATGTGCTTGTGTTCAAGCAAGTCTACCTTGTCTCTTTTTTAGGGATGCACCTTTATTTTGGACATTTTGATGAAAAACTTTGCTAGAAATACTTTGCACTTTTTTACTAGCTCTGATTGTGCCTTTATCAAACTGATTTCTTCAGTACTATCACTGTCTACTGCTTAATGACCTCATACAAAGTCTTGCTTTAATTAATACTTTTGGAATATATCACAAATGGAAAGATCTAAATCCACTCATAATGATAAATAAATAAAATGGATAATTGCCATCTGATTTCTCACTCTAGCAGATTAATTCAAGGAGTTGAAAAGTAATGTCTTCACAATGAAGGAAGGCTGACCTAGGGAATATTTTTAATTTTTTTCCCCCTAGATTCAAGAGTCTGGGACTCAAGTCACAGCGTGCTTTCTATTCAACCTTTCTTTTGTGAACATGTTAATCACCCAATTTGTCCTTCAGCTTTCCAGCTACAAAGATGACTAGGTTTACTTTCTTTAGTAGGATGAATATGTTAAAGAATAAGAAGTCTCAGATACCACAGTAATGATGAGACATGAGTTGTTTGCTGTGTTGACTGCATTTGTCTTGGACAGTTGTTACTGGGGTTTTGGTCTTGTGAACATTTCCCAGGCTTGTTTTGATCAAAATGAAGCTGGTGAGGGAATACACTCTGCTTAGAACTAGTGCTCTCTGTGGCCGCAGTGTGTGAGACATTAAAAAGCAGGACAACTACAGAGAGTGGCAACAAGTTGCTGAAGCAAGATGGAAATTATGCCTTTTGGTTAGACCAGTGACTGCCATAGGGGGACATACTTGTCCACCCTGAATCTTTTTTTCATTTTGGCAATGGTATAATGCATTTTCTCTTACTCATGTAAAAGTGTTCAGAAACCTGACTCTAAAACCACTTTCTTTAAAAGTTTTCAGTTTTTCCTTTTTTTTTTTTCCCCCTTGATTCTTTTTTTTTCCCTCCTTCTGTTTTTTGTGTAAACAACATAGCTATTAGTAGAACATATGCTGCACATATTAAATCCATATAATTCTATACCATACTTTGTCTTCATTGAATAAACAGTGCCTTTATCCATAACTTTTTTTTTTTTTTTCCTATTAAGGAATAAAATGTAATTTATCACTGATACAGATATTAAAGGTGTTGTCCCATATTCAGTAAAGACGTGTAGAAAATAGAAAATGAAAATTCTACTTTTTGTAAGAAAAAAGTAAAAACCTTATTTTGTTCTGATAGCATATATGCCCAGTGATCATACAGTTAATTCTGTTCAGTTGGTTGCAGAATTTATCAGGTCCACAAAAACCCACTCACTATTACATTTACGTAAACCCAGAGATGTAAAATTGACTAAGAACCCTGATAAAAGGGAATTTAAAACAGGATTCATAATCTTCTAAAGGACTTTGTGTGCATAAGACTGCATGTACCTTTGCCTATTGTACAAATCTAGATATACATGCAGGATCATACTTTGCTTCATTATGAAACTCAACATTTCTGAATATTGTTCATTAACAATTTCTGATGGATTTAATGAATGGAAATAATTAACCTCCTACTTTTTTTCTAGAATCACTTGCTGTCTAAAGACCTAACACTTTCCCATTGCTCCGTATTTTATGAAACAAGCCCGTTTGCTAGCCTGCTTCTTAATTTTAAAATTACATAGACTGGTTAATTATACACAAGATAGTGAAAAAGGTCTCCAGGGAGATACAAAAAAATCAAAACTGAATTAATGGCTACAACATAGGCCAATGAAAGTTTCAGTTAATCAGAGAAAGGTAATACATGTAAAAAGATCTTTTTAACCCTGATACACATTATCTGATTCTCAAAAAGTAAAATACTTATGTTTTTCTGCTGGAGACAAGATAGCATTCCCAGTTGATCTGCTTACAAAGAGCAGTCTTCCTTTTTGGAAGCTCTGCTCAATTGAGGAAGGAGAAGGTTAAGGGTTTGGAATTATGCACAGAAAATGGTACTGACATGTGATTCTATTATGAAAAGCAACTGTATTACAATACGTCCCCACATGCACACACTACTGATGGGAATTACACCATCTGAAAACAGCATCAGCTGTAAGTCAGGAGGTTCACTCTGGGTTTTGTTATGTTGAACAAACTGTCTGCAGCTCTTGGGCCGCTTCACCCCACCTAAGCCTTATATGAGGCCATTATACTCAGAAAATTTGGGCTGTATTCCAGTACCTGGTACTGTTTGAAAGGCCTTGCTATACTTTACCTGACCACAAACCAAGAGGTTGGATTCTTCATAGGTTCTATGTCAAACTATTTGCACTTCAGCAGGTACTTTAGATATCATAGAACACCTCTGATAGTTTTAGAAGCTCATATGTGAGCACCTGAATCAAACCACCTGGCTACCTTCATATGCAGTCAAAAGAACAGATACTTCAGAATGGCAACTGGAATCTGAATGATGATCTGCAGGTGACTGTGATTCTTCAATGAATTTGACTTAAAAATAAAGGCAGGAAATTGATCTAGCTAATAATGTGTACTGTGAAGATCTATAGCTGGACAGACCACTCTTGGTTTCCTTCATAGTGAGGAGAGAGTTAATTCTTCTAGACGTCGGTATTTGAGATACAATTCTTGTCCTAAAACTTACTTTTGTTTAGAGGAATGATATATAAACTTCAAAGACTGTTGACAAGATCAACACTAACTATAATGGCAGCCTTCGTAATTGACTCAAATGAGGACAACCTATGCTTTTTGCTTAAGGAGTAATTTAATTTCCCAATTTTTTTTTTTTTTTCTGTTACCTGTGGCATGCAAAAATATCTGAAGCATCCAGATGATAGACAAATAGAGGACCTATATGATTCTATATTACCATTCTGAACTGATGGTAAATTGTGATGCCTTAGGTGTCTAAAACGGCAGTAAATGCATGTGTGTAGATAATTTGAGAAAGATCCCTAGAACCTGGTATAAAAAAGACAGGGATCTCCTTGAGAGAGTCCAGAGAAGGGCTACGAAGATGATTAAGGGGCTGGAACATCTCCCGTGTGAGGACAGGCTGAGAGAGCTGGGACTGTTCAGTCTAGAGAAAAGAAGACTAAGGGGGGACCTAATTAATGTTTATAAATATCTTAGGCATGGGATGCAGGGGGAATTGGCCAGCCCCTTTTAAGTGGTCNGTGAGTTAGGAGCCTGCTTTGGCAGGGGGGTTGGATCCGATGATCTCTCGAGGTCCCTTCCAACCCCTAAGATTCTGTGATTCTGTAATCCTCATCTGCAGTTGGCCAAAATCTCTTACATGAAATGTATGTCTGCTCAAGCATAAATATCCCAGGGACTAAACATTACAGCAGTTAATCAGCATGGAACCACACTCTAGAACCAGGACAGGAAAAGAGCAGCACTGCAACCCACTTAAAGTGAAAAGAAGATCAGCAGGGATCATCACAATGGGTTTGGATTAGGATGCAGCAAGACTAAGTGTAATTTGTGTAAAAACCCCCACAAACAAACAAACAAAAACCCCACCCAAAACTCAAACCAAAGTTTTTGATATTTAATGCTGATATATGGTTCTGATTACACTACTAGCAAGTATAATCTAAAAGGAAGCAAAATACTCCTTTGACATTCTGGGAGGTTATTTCCTTAAAATTGATGGCAGTGATGGAATGATGGAAAACAATGCCACCATGTGGAATAAAGATGTCCTGCAACAACAAATGCCAAAAGATTTGCGTCATCTTGAATAGAAAGAAGCAAGTTTTGCAAGGTAAAAGACAATGGGAAGATTTTAAAGAGATAACCTCCAGAGATGAGGGCACTTTTACTGGGTTGAATAGAGAAGTTTAGGATTACTAAAATGGCTTAATTTTTGACACTGACTTCAGTGATGGGGAAAGAAAACAACAAAACAGGGAAGCATGTCCACATTTCCATTTGTGATGCTGACAGAGACAATGACATGCTCATAATTTGCATTCTGTATTGCAAACCCATTTTGGTTTTAACACCTTTATTTCAATGCAAAGAAAGCTAGTTACACAGTGGCACTGAATTACTTACATCCTCCCAGCTGCCAGCTGTCCTGCTAAGGGAGTACTGTGCCTTGCCAGTTGCTAGAAATGATAGCTGTAAATTAATTTTCTCCGATTTTTCAAATCAGCACATATAGGAGTTACGAATTTACTATGAATGTTTCCCACTCTAATCTGTCATGCAATAAACAGATTTTCTTATTTCTGCTACCCGTGTAACTTAGTATTAACTTTCTTCATAATGGAACACAAGGGGATGAATATCACCTACCATTTGTTTCTTTGAAGTCAGAATATATTTTAGCAATCTTAAAAGATAAGAAAAATATTTCTATCTTTTGCTGAACCAAAGTGAAGCTGTTGACAGGACTCTGGCAGTACAATCTCTTATTTCAAGTTTGGCTTTTTTTTTCTGTTAGGAAAATGAAATTACTTTCTCATTGCCTGCTTCCGCAAATGTTGCTGTCTCAAGGCTGCTGCCTCTAAATTCAGATCATAACTACCACTCCCTTCCAAGAAAATAAGAGCAGAAGTCATACTATGAACTGGTCCCACTACCATTAAAATCAGTGACACCAGCAATCCTACACTCAGCCCACTTTTGGAGAAATTCTAGAAAATTTGGTGGGGGTTGTTTTTTTTGGGGTTGTTTTGTTTTGTTTTAAATTAAGCATCTGCTCTGTTGCAAGTGCATCTGCAGCTATAAATTGCCCACAAATGGTCCTTTTAGAAATGACTGGGATGTATTTTGGGAAGATTTGTGGCCACAGTACAAGGGACACTGCATATTCTTTCCTTAATCCTGATTTTACACTGCTATATGCCAGCAGCCTTTATACTTCTGACTTACTTCATATTAGGTAGGAAGAGAATCAGTCCTTCATAACTGAACAGAACAGATGTGTGCTTTTAAATGACTCAAAATTATATTACTGCACTGTAGATTAAACATCCTCCTACTGCTTGTTAAATGTACTTGTTCAGTTGCTTGATTGACTATATATTCAAACAATCTTCTTTTTCAGAAATTGATATCCTTAGATGAGGTAGTCTCAGTATTCAGTAGTATGTTGATGTCAGGTCTGTAGAATATCATGCTTTGAAATTTTAATCAACAAAATATTGTGTAGAATGTGAACAGAAAGAAACCAAAACACCAGTGTTGTTTCCCACAGGCAGATACTAGGTAATATAAACCAATAAAGCTCTATTGATAAATGAAGCAAATTTACATCCTTCTTCTGATCTTGCATTTCCACCTTGGGAAAGAAAAAAAAGAATGAAAAAAAAAAAAAAGAAATAGGATTTATTTTTACATCTCTCTTTTTCTAAAATTCACATTTCACATCGAAAACAGGTCACATTAACACTATCATTCATTGATAGAGGCAGGGAAATTATCTAAGTCCCATTGTATGACCCAGGATTCCTACATCTGAAAAATGACAGGATTATGACTTTTCTCTTAGAAACCTTGAATCTCTCAAGTCAAGATACAGCCAACACATAATGTCTTCTTCAAAGATTTCAAGGTCACTCTATTCAACACAGCAACAGAAGGTCCGGGTATTGGTGATGTAATCTCTTCCCAAACTCCCATCAGATTCCACTGGGGAGTCAAGAAGTCTCATAAAGTCTGATAGCATTTTTGCATCTGTTCTAGATAGCTTCCCTGCCCCCTCCTTCCTTCCCTTTTCCCCCTCCTGTTAGAAGTGCAGCAGCTACATGACAGAAGGCTAGAAATGTAAGCATTAAGCAGCTAACCTGTGGTTCTTTTTATTATTAAAAAAAAAAATCTTTTCTGCTTCTAGGGTTCGCATAGCTCTGTCAGAATTTCAGTTTGAATGGAATGAGAGCCAATTCAGTTGATTCCCTGGCGGCTATCTAGAATGTGATTCCTGTGGAGTTATTCACAGATTAGTTAGTGTCCTTTACAGAACCTCTAAATCCTATATAGGTTGGTGCCACTTATTCCTGGATTAAATCTATGCTTTCCGCAGCTAATACTGACATAGCTCAATATAGCTCTTATTCATTTTGGGACTTTGGTAGCCACTAAGGAAATTATCAAGGGGTTAGAAACAAAACAGCTCTCAGAAAAGCTCTGATTCATCCTTCAGAAGCTTGCACAATTCCTCTGTATTTGTTTTGACAGAACACAGAGTTCTTACATGCAGCAAAGCTCTGTGGGTATCCTGGATATTTTTGCACTGTATGAAGCAAAGGTAAAGGGAGACATAAAGTCATACGTACCAGCTTTGTTTAAAGAGACCTCAGCTATTAACTTAAAATATGACATATGTTCAGGCTCTAATCTTCTGCTCCCTGACAACAGCATCACAACGAGATACAATAAGGACAAAGAATGGCGTGGGGTTTCAAAATGAAAAGGTAAGAGATGTGTGCTTTATCATAAAAGACCAACTGAGTCCATGAATGGCTCTTCAGTGTACTGTGTGAACACAGAGCACTACTTGCGAGTTTTCAGAAAAGGACCTGATTTCCTTCCAAAAAGGTTATTAATGCTTTCTGGATTTACACTCTGACCTGTCCTGTCATGTGCACACATCCCCTCTCCCCCTACCGCATGTCTCTGAGATAGTTACACCGCCAGTTCACAAGGCTGGATTTTGAGATCTTTAGATATCTTGGCTTAGATTTTCTTAGGAGGAGACACACTTTCAAGGAACAAATAGAATCTCTACTGCTCTCTATTCCAGAAAGTCATGAGTACTTCTATCATTATACTGTAACTAACAGAGGAAAACAATAAAAATCTGAGCATCTGTTCTATCCTGTCAACTAAATATCATAGAATCGCAGGGGTGCGAAGGGACCTCAAGAGATCATTGGGTAATTGCTCGCCCCCCCCCCCCCCCACAACACTGCCTTGCCTGGGGCGCCNCCAGCAAACTTGCTCTGGCATGGGCTCCTTTCTCCACAGGTTGCAGGTCCTTCCAGGAGCTTGCTGCTATGCAGGCTTCCCACTGGATCGCAGCATCCTTCACGTGTCGCTACCAGCTCCAGTGTGGGGTCCTGCAAGGGCTGTAGGTGGAATCTCTGCTCCAGTGCCTGTAACACTTCCTGCCCCTCCTTTTTCACTGACCTTGGTGTCTGTAAAGTTTCTCACATCTTCCCAGTCCATTCTCAGGTATTCTTCTTCCATCTTAAATATGTTACCACAGGGGTGCTACCACCATCACTGTTTGGTTCGGCCTTAGTCAGTGGCAGGGCTGTTCTTGAGCTGGCTGGTATTGGCTCTGTCAGACCTAGGGGAAGCTTCTAGCAGCTTCTTCCAAAAGTCACCCCTGCAGACCCCCTGCTACCAAAACCTTGCCACACAACCCCAAAACACATGGTTTATCTAATCAAATAAAAAAGTTTTCATTTAGGCCATTTGACTTGCTACTTGGATATCCAACAATAGTGTTTAGCTGCTGCTCCAAGAGGACATGGACCTACCATAGGGCCACATCAGACAGCCTGATATAGATGTCTTCAGGCATCACTAATGGTACCAAAATGATGTGTGGCCAACTGAGCTGAGCACTCATTGACTGTAGTGGGAGCTTGGACTTCTAAAGCAAATGCAAATTGCATATGAAGATACGCTGCTTTGGAAGAAAATGACACTCCTTCAGAAAAATATAATCTCTGCTTTCAGCCTATCCTATCCTTCCTGACTTCTCTTCACCTATCTTTGTTATATTGCATGAATATAGTTTCCATATTCTCAGCACCCCTGTAACTCCTGCTAGAGAAGGGTAACAGTAGCAGATATGGCTTTGTTTAACTCCTGCAGTTTGGCTTTACAGAGGCCTCTTAACGCACTGAAACTTCAATGCTGTTAGGTAACAAACATCAAAATTAAACACAGGCAAAAAGAGATTTCAGGATAATATGTCCAACTTTTCATTAATTTTTGTAGGGATGCAAATACTCTTCTACTTTCTTCAGAATGAATCCGAGAAAAGGTAAAGTACTTCTTTAATGAATCTGCT
>VZTU01019123.1:0-10754 GCA_013400835.1 Zapornia atra
AAACATCCACATGTTGTTTTCCCAAGAAAAGTAAAAGCAAAATAAACTATATAGACTCTGTCAGAGAGCACATATTTGTTAACACTAGAAAAAAATAGATAAAAATAGATTAACCTTTCCAGGAAATGCTAGCAATGTTTCTGTTAAAAAACCCAAAAACCAAAAAAATGCCAAGCAAAAAAAACCTCACACTTCTTTGGTGCTCTTGGAGAGTGACAAAAAGAACAATACAACATGTTATGTCTCATTATGTGCTTGAGAATGCTTTACTGCTACGTGCTTATCTGGATAAAGTCTGACAAAGATGATCTGATCATAGAGATGAAATTAAATGTACCCTCTACACCCGTCTGACCACCATTAACACCTATCCACCCCCTCTTGAGCCACTACACTGATGGCTTCAAACTACGAGATGAAATTTTCCTGAGAACTGTCCCTAAAGCTGGAAATCATCCAGCAGTCAGATGCAGAAATCAGTGCAAAGGAAATTGTAGTGCATAGAAATTGTAGGAATTACATGCAATCTTTGGGAGTCTCTATATGAGTCCCAAGGAAATAGAAAGTTGTGTTTTCACAGATGCTTGCTATAAAAGCATTCTTAGAACTTATTAACATTGCTCAAGTATGTCTATTTGGAGTAAAATGTGCATTTTTCCTATTTCCTCTCTACTGAACACATGTAAAAATTCTATAAGCATCTAACAAAACATTGATATACTAATTCTGTTATTCTTTTAGAATAAATAATCAATACTCCTAACTTTTTATTTTATTAGCAGTTTATTACTAAAATTCCTTGTTTACTTTTTTGGTTGGTTGTTTTTTGAGTTTTGGTTAGTTGTTTTATTGGGGGGTGGGGGTTGTTTGTAAAACTCTCCCCAAGTATTAGCTGTCTCTCAGAGTGCCAGTTTCTTCTGAAAACATGAGCAATGGACATTTTGTGATTTAGAACAATTACTTAGCAGCATCCATTGCTTTAACAGACATATAGTTTTAAACCAAGACTCCACCTATTATCCCTCTAATTACAAACACAGGTTTAACATAGTGCATAGTCCCATCTTATAGCATAAGCAATACAAATATACTTTTGTTCACTTATAAATTGTTCCCTAATAAATAAAATGTGCATTTGGTGTATTATTTTGCTTGCATTTCAAAATCAAGAGGGTTGGGTTTTTTTTCTAATAACATAGACAATAATTTATAGTTACAATAATTCACATTTAGAAAGTTTATTTACCTATTACTTTTGAAAATAGCTGTGCTGGGGAGGGGAGAAACCTTAACAGACAGAAGTCTACAAGTTGGGTTGAATTACACTTGTTCTGGGGGTGTCTGCAAACTTCACATACAATTCACAGCAAGTGGGTGCTTTTAAAAAAAATAAATAATTTAGAAAAAAAAAAATTATACCATCAGGTTCAAAGATGCAGGACAGAAGACCAGTAGGAGATATGGCCAGCTGGGAGAAGAAGGAGCAGCACATTGCTGTCCTTTTTAGCACAGGAAGGAAGAGAGAATATTGGCTGCTCTATAAACTGCCATGCTCCAGCTTACTTCATCAAGTAGTGATTACTAATAGAACACCCTAAACTGCTACCCTGAGGATCATCATTCAAATCCTCCTGAAGCATTTCCCTCAGCCTGTCCATACTTTATTTATCATCTCTAAGTCCTCATGACTACTGAAATGTAAAAAATCTTTTGTTCTTCTCTGATTTGCCATAGTTTCTGTTTATTGTCATTAAATTTGAAATTCACATGCTATTTAAGCAGCCCCGTAATGATCAATGATGTCTGAAAGATGGGATTCTTCACAGTACCTTCATTAATCTTCCACATAATTCAAGCCTACAAATCACTTATGCAGTATAATAATTTTATATTTTATACAAATATCAGTTCTCTTCGGCTAAAATATGTGCTAGCTTTTACTTTTTTGGAACCTTGAATAAATACTCACATGTTTATAAGTGTTTTGGTAAGCATGCAGGCTACATATTTTTTTAAATATAAATAAGTGGGGTTTTTTATATCTTGAGCTATCAAACATTAATTATAAAGCTAAGATTTTCTGTAAAATATGAAGAAGGGTGTTATTTTATACTGGTTGAAGCAGTCATCATAAGGCATATCCATAAGTATGTATAAAAATAAATAAAATACAATACATACTTATTTGAACATGTATGTGGTGTATATAGAATCATAGAATGGTTTCAGTTGGAAGACCTTGAACATCATCCAGGCCTGCTAGGTTCCGACACTAGACTATGTCATCAAGTACAACATCTACTCTTCTTTTAGACATCTCTAGAGGTGGTGAATCCACCACCTCCTTGAGCAACTCTTTCAGTAAAGGAAATTTTCCTGATATCCAACCTAAACCTCCCCTGACGCAACTTCAAGACCATTTCCCCTTGTCCTCTCACAAGCTACCAGGGAGAAGAGACTAACCCCACCTCACCACAACCACGTTTTAGGTAGTTGTAGAGAGGGATGAGGCCCGCCCCTCTGTCTGCTTTTCTTTAGACTAAACAATCCCAGCTCCCTCAGCCACTCCTCATTAAGATTTGTCTTCTAAACCCTTCACCAGCTTTGTAGCCCTTCTCTGGACACAGTCAAGCATCTCACAGAATCACAGAATTATCAAGGTTGGAAAAGACCTAAAAGATCATCCAGTCCAACCATTCACCTATTACTNACATGGGAGAAGAGGCCGGCCCCCAGTTCACCACAACCTCCCTTCAGGAAGTTATAGAGAGCTATAAGGTCAATGTCCTTATAGTGAGGGGCCCAAAACTGAACACAATACTCCAGATGTGGTCTCACCAGCGTTGAGTTCAGGGGAAGGGTCACTTCCCTGCTCCTGCTGACCACACTGTTCCTGATGCAGGCCAGGATGCCATTGGCCTTCTTGGCCACCTGGGCACTGCTGGCTCATATTCAGCCGCCTGCTGATCAACATCACTATGTCTCTCTCTCCTCCAGACAGCTCTCAAGCCACTCCTCCTTGTATTCTGCCCAAGAACAGCATTATGACAAAGGAAAATCCTGCTGCTGAAGATGCTTAAAACATCCAGAGTTAGGGGCTCAACAGCCAGCAATAGGAATGCACAGTGCACTGGGTATCTGGTGAAACACAGAGAGAGCTTAAAAATAGCAGTCTTTTATGTTCCTGAATATATTAGCAAATACCAGAAATATGGGCTTTATGGGAGGGAGCAATACCTGTGTGCAATTAACTCACACTTCGAACACTACCTCTCTCTAGCATGGAGCAGCCTCTTTCAGGCTGCTTAGGGATTAAGAGGTGTCACAATTCAAACAAGTCCCTTACAAGGATAATTAGCCTCACAAATCAATCCATACTAATTTTAGTCAGCTAACTGGGTGACAGAGCTTAATAATAGAGGAGATTTCAATGCAGTGCAGTTTTGTAATGATTTACAATGTGCTTTAGCAAAAATCAAGTTTTACACATTAGGGGAAAAACTAGTAGCCACTTTTGTCATTTATAGAACAGAAAAGATGGACCCTTACACTAAGCTGAAATAAAGTAATCCTCAAATTTTAGGCAGGAGATGATTTTATTAGTGATAGGTGATCAGACAAAATTGCAGCCATTAATTGTGCAACCAGAAGCTCAAGACAGCATCTCCTTGTTTAGGGGTTTTATATCCATCATCTTCTATATCTCAACCCAGCAATATCAGCATTTGTGCAAAAAAAGGGGTGTTGGAAGGATTTAAAAATATGCATCTAGTCTCCTCTTCCACAGAAAAGCTCCATGACAGATACGGGGAGTATTAAGCCAGTCCTTGTTCCTATAATGCATTCTAGGATAAGTAAGAGGTACTTTAAGCAGTACTTTTGGTGTTAAAAAAATTAAAATCTGATCAGTTCAAAAGTATGGGAGCATTTTTTTCCTAAAAGAGTTAAAACTTTCTGCCTTTTAGTAGGTAAAAATTTCAGTGTCCTCACACAGGTGTCTCCTAACAAGGAACTACAGAAGGTGAGACATACTAGGAACTCATTAGGTGTTAAATGACTGTCCAAGTAAGGAACAGTGTAGAGTAAGAATGGGGAGCTGAATTAAAAAAAAAGCAAGAAAAGCCAACTGACAAAAAAAAAAAGTAAAGAAAATGCAAAAATATGGCAAACCACCAAATCATCATAAGAGGCTTACATAATGCTGCCAACTGTCCAGGAAGATTGGAAATATGTGTTTGGTTTTAGTTTGGTTTTTGTTATGATTTGGGTTTTCTTTTTCTTTTATAGAATTTCACTTTTTCAAATAATTTAAGTTCATGTAAGTGATAAAAAGCAGAAAGCAGAAGTTGCATGCTGGGTAAAAAGAATTTCTTGTAGACTTTATAGGTAAGAAATAGTACAGGAAAAAGAATACTGCATATTCACTTTTCCCTTTCCTTAATCTCATATTTCTATAGGAATTTTAGATCTTTTCAGCTAATGTAAAGAAAGTTGTCCATGTTATTAATATCCTTTACTGCACTTAAATAATGTTTCTGATATTTCCTCCTGGGGAAAAAAAAAACAACCAAAAAACCAAACAAAAATAAGCATATAAATTACAGCCATAAAATGTTTTTAAAATACTCAGAATTTAAATGGCTAAATATAAGACATGCGTGTAAAGGACATTGAGTGTGATTATTCAGACCACTTAGTTATCTACTGAGTATCTGTAGCAAAGTTCCTCTGGCATCTTTAGCAATTGTTGCTACGCTTGGTATCTTTTGAGAAACAGCATTCCTTCTAACACACACACACACAAAATACAAATCTTGACAGGTTCAATTTAACTTTCTCATAATAAAATCAAAATCAGTATAGAATTCATTTGGTTATTTAGCCATTTTCTTCAAAATAAACTTTGTAGATTATTTTGTCTCTTGTAAAGTAGCCACCCTTGTAAGCAAACAGAAAAGAGAGGAACATATGGCAAAATGGCAAAAGCAATCTGGAGGAGGGATGGATGGATGCTGAAAGAGGCAGATGCTTAATCTTATAAGCCTAATTTTTCCCCTTTTCATTTTACTATAGTTGTCTTAGGTTGCCATATTAATGCACACCTGCTATTTTTAACTAAATATCACACCTAAGTAATTACACCTATGAACATATGATCAGCTTGAACAGGAACCTGCCTCTCCAAATTTGAATTTAAGAGTGAATTTCATTGGATATTGGGCAAATGTTACTGTAAATCACTGAGATACAACTGATAAAAACAGACCTCTAAAAACCTTAAGGCATGCATCAGAATGGAGATTGCTGTTCATCTTGCAATTGATGCAATAGAACCCACTACCAGGTGCATATGAGAAAGGCACTGGCTGCATCTGCACTGTGATTCTGTACAGCAGACAGACAGTATGAGGAAACTTCACATGATCTTTCATTTCCTCTGACTTTGAACTTCTATGCTTGCTTCTCACAACACAGTAATTGAGTAAACTTACAAACTTACAATGTAATCAAAAGATTTCTGGTTGGTACAGTGCACGATGTGGTAGCTGACCTCTTCTGGGAGCACACACAGGGTGCTCACATGTTTCACATGTTCAAAATTGCAACTCAGACCTAAGACACTTTCCCAAAGAGATTGCTGTCAATATGCGTCATGATGCTCCAAACCAGCACTTTCAGCACAGGCTGTTTCATCACAAAATTCCAAACTAGTGCTCATAAACAACCCTGTAATTGTTCGTGGCATGTCAACAAGCAAAGGCTTTGATAATTTTATTTTGGCAGCAAACAATAGTGAGGAATTAAGTTCATAAAACTTGACTTAATTGTGGATAAAACCCTGGCATACAATTCTGCTACATTTCAGAAGCCAATTAAAGTGTTTACAGAATAGTCAACATCTCTCCATCCAATTCACATCATCAGTATGCAGACTGCAGTGGAAATGCTAAATAGAAATAAACAAAAGCCTGTAATTTATAGTTGTAGAAACTTGTCATCTGCTTCCCTCAGCTTATGATTTCTTTTCTAAACTATCATATTCAAGAAAGTTTACATATTGCCTTGTAATTTGTCTAGTCAAATATTTCTGTAAACATTATAATCTCACAAAGGCTGGAATGTCATTAGATAAAGCAAAGACGTCCTCACACTTGGTCCATATTTACAATTCAAACCAGACAGTTTTCTAAATCTTTTTTTTTGAGATTCTGAAGTGATCTGATAAAAACCCTTTCCTTCTGATCAATAAAGAACAGCATTCAAAAGGTCAGCTGGGTCTTTCTGTTTGTAACAAGAAAGCAACAACTCATTCAGCAGAATTTAAAGTCCAAAAATCTAAAACAAGTAATAGCAAAATACTTGTCTAGAAAAAATGCTTTGCTATTAAACTGTAGTATTTGGTGGCATTTTTTTTTAAAGAATACTCTATTGTTCAAGAAAGGATATTATTTAAGGTGATTAAAACAGAGTGTATAAAAAAAATTACTATTACTCAAATTTAAAATGATAAATTTTAAGTCAAATATTTTTAGTTGCATCAGGTATTAAAACAGCTACCTCAGTGACAAGCTTATATTTTTAAGAGGAATAACATTATTTCAATTCAGAGCATAAAGCAATTACTAATGAAAATGTTCTCTAATTATCATGATGTTCAATTTTTGGTCTTGGAGTCAGGACACTAGTATGCTTGGTTTGGTCTGGGGTATCTTATCCTGAGGTCCTGAGGTGTTATCCTATGAAAACCCATTGATGGCAAAGTAGAAACAGTTTTTCTCACATTATGGAGAATTACTTTTTTTTTCTGCATAAGAAGGAGTAAAAGTAATTGGTTTTAAATTTCTTGGTCTACTCCTTAAGGTCTAGTAATATATTAAAAAACAAGGGAAAATCCCAACGTGCACAGCAGGTTTGCCTTTGCATTTGTTTTGAGTTTTTTTATGAAGAGGTGATCTGAATAAAAAAAAAATCTTGTAATCAAAGCACTGTGAGGATTCATGAAAATGATGTTTTGCTTCCATTTTCACTTTGCATTGAACTAAAAACCCACACTCACATAACATATGCTGCAGTTTGTGGTAAAGGGGAGGGGGGGAAGGAGGAAAACTTCATAGAAAAGCAAAACATTGTCTGTTTATCAAGGTTTTTCTATGTGGAAAAAAATGAATATTCTGTAGATCAACTTCTAAAGAAATCTAAGAGGTCATGCTCCCTCTTTTTATGAATACATACTACCACAGGATTAGCAGCTACACTCAGAGAATGTGACAGTGTAAAAAACAACTTTATCTTCTCCTCTGCAAAGGCACCATGGATGTGAAAGAGACACTTGGGTGTCCTGGGTGGCCTCTCCTCCCACTTCAGCCATGCCTCAGGTCCAGTACCAACAACAGCATGAGTTTGTAACTTCTCATAGTCATTGCTGTAGAAAACTGACACTTCCCTGGAGCTGGAAAGAAGACTGCACCAGGACAGTCAGAGCAGAACTGGCAGGCTGGAGGGCTCATGGAGAAAGTTAGAGTTGAGATTTTGCCTGTCTGGCAAGACAAACTCATCAGTTTCCTCTGCAGAAAATGACAATCAGTCACCTGTTGGTTTGATCCATTTTCTACAAATAAACAGCTTATTTATTTGGTCTAGTTTAAAAATAAAGCTGATAAACCCGTTGGATAACCAAAACGAATGGGGCTCAGTTTCAGGCCAGCCTTTTTTTCACAGCCCAGGAAATTTGTCTTGCCTCATTCACATTTCAGTTCTCTATTACTTCCTAAAAGCAATGGTAATACTTCCTGAGTTTGCATTCCAAGATCTTCAGGGCAAAGGCTTTGTTATACACTGAGATTGTGGAGCATCCTACATATGGAGGCTGATTCCTGCCTGGAGACTATTAGTGTCACCGTGAAAAGAAAAACAGTAGAAACCAGAGGATGGTTTTGTAGGACTTAATAAAGAGCACTTGCAGGCTGTCTGGTTTGAACTTCTTTTGGCATATCTGAGAATCCTGTAGGGACCTCGTAATTTGTTTCTGCTGACTGATGCAAGTGGGGCTTGTTAACTTCACCCTGGATATTAAGAAGATAAGTAGCCTTGGTTCAGCAGACAGAAGTGGTAGAAAGAGACACAAGAAAGAAACTGCTGGTAGTTTACAAAGTATTATAATTTAAAGGGGTCGATATATGGATTTGTGCGCACAAATGAAGCAGTAGTCACCTCTCAAATTGCTATTTAGAAGGAAAAACACAATAGGATGATCACATAAAAAGCCCAGAGGACATTTGTCTTCTATTTGGCTATATTTAACAATTCTGGAGAAAAGCATACTAAAATGCAAAAATGCTGAAGTGTTTGTAACCTTAAATAAGACAAAAAAGATCAGAAGAGAACTCATGAACTGGTAATGAAAAAATAATATTGATCTAAACATAGCTATTTAAAAATAAAAACCAGAAAATGGATAATTCAAGAGTTCAATATACTTTGAAAAGTAACCTTTGAGTCAGATCTAACTGTTGAGTAGTGTTTTTTTTAATTCCTGTTCTTCCAGCATTTGAACACCTCAAACTCTTTAAATCAAAGAACCAAATAAGCAAAGCCACAAAATGCTTTGAAACTTTTTATCAGGAACACAATACAGTGTCCATATACACAACAGAAATGGAGTAAAAGTGGTAACAAGTTGTGATGTCTAGGTGAAAGGGAGACACTGGGTGGGTTTACAATAGTTGCCATGGATCTCCCAAAATTGCAAAACCCTTCAGCCCTCAAGTGACCTTGATATAACTACATGTCTTGTAAATACTAACACAAAGATAGACTCATAGAATGCTTTGGGTTAGAAGGACCTCAAAGATCATCTACTTCCAACCCTCCTGCTATGGGCAGGGGCACTCCTCACTAGACCAGGTTGTACAAAGCCCCATCCAACCTGGTCTTAAACACTTCCAGGGATGGGGCTTTCACCGTCTCTCTGGGCACCCTGTACCAGGGCCTCACCACCCTCAGACTAAAGAATTTCTTCCTAACATCTAACCTAAACCTGCCGTCTTTCAGCTTGAAGTCACTGCCCCTTGTCCTATCACTGCACTCCCTGGTGAACAGTCCCTCTCTCACTTTCCTGTAGGACCCCTATAAGTATTGGTAGGCCACAATGAAGTCCCCCCGGAATCTTCTCCAGGCTGATCAAGCCAAACACTCGCAGCCTGTCTTCACAGGAGAGGTGCTCCAGCCCCTTGATTATCTTTGTGGCCCTGGACATGCTCCAACAGCTCCATGTCTTTCCTGTACTAGGGACCCCAGAGCTGGACACAGCACTGCAGGTGATGTCTCACCAGAGTGGAGTAAAGGGGCAGAATCCCCTCCCTCGGCTTGATGCAGCCCAGGATATGGTTGGCCTTCTGAGCTGCTAGGGCACACTGCTGGCTCATGTTGAGCTTGTCATCAACTAGCAACCTCGAGTCCTTCTTCTCAGGGCTGCTCTCAAACCATTCTCTGCCCAGCCTGTAGTTTTGCTTGGGAGTGCATCGACCTACATGCAGGACCTTGCACTTGGTCTTGTTGAACTTCATGCAGTTCACTTGGGCCCATCTCTCCAGCCTGTCAAAGTCAAGATTTAAAAACACTGATAATCAAATTATGTAACTCTGGTTTTCTATATTGAGGGTGGGATGGCGTAGGGGTAAGTAGAAAAGAAAATACTATGTCATAAAGAACATGTAATAACCAAGACACTTTTTAACTTTATAAGTAATTTAAAGATTTTTTATCAGAATGATCTCTAAAAATTACTCTGCATCTGAAAATAACCTGTAAATTGATGATTTGTCAAGAAAAAGGGATTTTTTTAAAAAAAAGTCTTTTCCTTCCATGATTAGAAGATTAAACTCTGTCCTGTGTCAGTCTTCTGGTTTGGCTTCTTGAAATTCTAAATTCAGAATTCCTTCCCTGTGAGTTTTCTAATCCTTTAATTTAGAACATTTGACTAAACATACTCTATTCAATAGATGCTAATAAAATAATTCAGTAAAAAAGAATCTCAGAAAGTTCACAAAGGAGTATTCTCTTGCAATTATCCAGGGGGATAAAAGTGTTCTGCTAGGTATATGGTTACATACACACTATGATATTTGTATTTTCCCAAAATAATTGTGAATCAACCCAAAACGCACCCATTTTGAAGTGTGGAAAACCACAGTGCCACATCTAGTCCTACTTTGCACATCTAGCTTTCTCTAGTTACAGACAAAAGTAACTCGTGATCACAGTATGTTTTCTGTGAATTTGGGTCGTGATTATTAAGTTGATTAACAACTGGTGAAAGTAGAAATCACAGCCTGCTGCTAAATACCAAAGATGCATTTTGTAAGCAGTGTTACACTTGTACAGTCAATATCAAAATAACTGAGATGTTGGGTAGTGAAATGTCATTATTACTCAGATTTGTGTTTTATTGTTGCTTAGATGTCTATGGCATGACGACTACACGCCTGGATAAATCACTAGCAGAAACAGAAATTATGCAAAAGCTTTTGGTTTAACTGAAGGGTGAGAATAAAGAACTGTGTGTAAACTTTTAGAATGGGAAATGAAAAAATGGATTTCATGTTAATGTGTCATAGTTCATTTTTGGAAGACATCAAAACATCCTGTGCTGTTCTTTATTGGTTTCAATAAGCTGTAAAACATTATTTATAAGACAGATTTTATTTATAATTGACTGTAGGATATATATTTCAGGCAAAAGTGTAGGATGACAT